>JACEEZ010007492.1:167500-172500 GCA_016584305.1 Chionoecetes opilio
GTTGAGAGAGAGAGAGAGAGAGAGAGAGAGATTGAGAGAGAGAGAGAGAGAGAGAGAGAGAGAGAGAGAGAGAGAGAGAGAGAGAGAGAGAGAGAGAGAGAGAGAGAGAGAGAGAAGAGAGAGAGAGAGGAGAGAGAGATGAGAGAGAGAGAGAGAGAGAGAGAGAGAGAGAGAGAACAAAAACAACAAGATATAGGAAGGAGGATTTGACCGGGATAACCTCATTGCCTTTTCAAATGGACTCGAAAATTTGATGGTTCTTCAGTATGGCAACATGTGAAAAGACGAGAATTTGATGGTTTTTTAGTATGGCAACATGTGAACAGACGAGAATTTGATGGTTTTTCAGTATGGCAACATGTAAAAAAACGAACATTTGATGGTTTTTTCAGTATGGCAACATATGAAAAGTCGAAAATTTGATGGTTTTTCAGTATGGCAACATGTAAAAAGACGAACATTTGATGGTTTTTCAGTATGGCAACATGTGAAAAGTCGAAAATATGATGGTTTTTCAGTATGGCAACATTGAAAAGTCGAAAATTTGATGTTTTTTCAGTATGGCAACATTGAAAAGACGAAAAATCGATGGTTTTCAGTATGGCAACATGTGAAAAGACGAGAATTTGATGGTTTTTCAGTATGACAACCTGTGAAAATAGAAGGAAAATAGAAAATAAGGATAATTGGACCAGGGATAACCTCATTGCCTTTTCAAATGGACCCGAAAATTTGATGGTTTTTCAGTATGTCATTCGATGAAAAAGAGGTTAGCATAGAGAGAATGAGAGAGAGAAAAAAATATATGAAGGAGGATTTGACCGGGATAACCTAATTGTCTTTTCAAATAAACGAAAATTTGATGGTTTCTAAATATGATAACTTGTGAAAATAGTAGAAAAATAGACTACGGTAATAGGACAAGGGATAAACCTCATTTCCTTATTAAATAGACGATAATTTGATGGTTTCTAAATATGATAACTTGTGAAAATAGTAGAAAAATAGACTACGGTAATAGGACAAGGGATAAACCTAATTTCCTTATTAAATAGACGATAATTTGATGGTTTCTAAATATGGTAACTTGTGAAAATAGTAGAAAAATAGACTACGGTAATAGGACAAGGGATAAACCTCATTTCCTTATCAAATAGACGATAATTTGATGGTTTATAAATATGGTAACTTGTGAAAATAGGAGAAAATAGACTACGGTAATAGGACAAGGGATAAACCTCATTTCCTTATCAAATAGACGATAATTTAATGAGGTTTTCAATATAACAACGTGTGAAAAAAAAGAGGAAAATAGACTAGGATAATAGGACTAGGGATAAACCTCATTTCCTTTTCAGATAGACAGACATGAAAATTTGATTAGATTTACTTTTCTCTAGTTTTTCTCTAGGTTTTCTTTTTTCTAGGTTTTTTTTGAAGGTTTTCTTAGTATTGTAACCTGTGAAAATAGGTGAAAATAGACTTAGATAATAGGACAAGGGATACACCTCATTGCCTTTCAAATAGACTCGAAAATGTAATGGTTTTTCAGTATGGCATCCTGTAAAAAATAGGTTAAAATAGACACGATAAACTCCCTGTATTCAAAAATCTATAAACTCTGGTGTATTTTAACCATTTCTCTTATGTAACTTTTCTCTTATGTTGACTGGGATAACTCGATTATTTCCTTTTCAAATAAGACTCGCAAATGTAATTGTTTTTCAGTATGGCAACCTGTGAAAATAGGTTAAGATAGACACGATAAACTCTTAAATATGATATGATAAATGTATTTGAACCATTTCTCTTATGTACTGTAACTGAGAACCCGGAGCAAAATTTTAATATATCCATTTTTCATCGTGTTATGTTTTACGTCAAGGGGAAATGTATTTATTTTTATGTGTCATATTCTAAATGCCTAAAGTGTTTTAAAAAGCAACATGAATAAGTAGGTAGTGTGTTTATTACCTGGTCTACCTGAGAGAGAGAGAGAGAGAGAGAGAGAGAGAGAGAGAGAGAGAGAGAGAGAGAGAGAAGAGAGGAGAGAGAGAGAGAGAGAGAGGAGAGAGAGGAGAGAGAGAGACGAGGAGAGAGGAGAGAGAGCGAGAGAGAGAGAGAGAGAGAGAGAAGAGAGAGAGGAGAGAGAGAGAGATGAGAGAGACGAGAGAGAGAGAGAGAGAGAGAGAGAGAGAGAGAGAGAGAGAGAGAGAGAGAGAGAGAGAGAGAGAGAGAGAGAGAGAGGAGAGAGAGAGAGGAGAGAGAGGAGAGAGAGAGGAGAGAGAAGAGAGAGAGAGAGAGAGAGAGAGAGAGAGAGAGAAAAAAAAAAAAGAAAGAAAAAAAAATGGAGTGCTTTTTTTTTTTTTTTTTTTTTTTTTTTTTTTTTTTTTTTTGGCCACCTTTCTTGCTGCGTTATTATCCTCGCCTTTTCTGCCCGGCCTTCCTTACCGCGCGCTGCCTCGTGTGCTGGAGACAATAGCCAGTCTTGTCCCGGGATGCGACAGCGGGGGGAGAACGCCGCTAATAAGGCCTAAAATACACAGAGACGAAGGAAAGAGATACAAAAAAAAAAAATCCATTCTTATCTGCAACAACAACAATAATAATAATAACAACAACAACAAGTAACGATAACTGACAACAACTAACAATAACTAAAAACTAACAATAACTAACAACTAACAATAACTAACAACAACTGACATTAACTAACAATAACTAACAACTAACAATAACTAACAACTAACAACAACTAACAACAACTGACAACAACTAACAATAACTAACAATAACTAACAACTATCAATAACTAACAACAACTGACAACAACTGACAATAACTAACAACTAACAATAACTAACAGCTATCAATAACTAACAACAACTGACAACTAACAACAACTGACAACAACTAACAATAACTAACAACTAACAACAACTGACAACTAACAACAACTGACAACAACTAACAACAACTAACAACAACTAACAACAACTAACAACAACTAACAACTAACAACAACTGACAACAACTAACAATAACTAACAACTGACAACAACTAACAACAACTAACAACAACTAACAACAACTAACAATAACTAACAACAACTAACAACAACTAACAATAACTAACAACAACTAACAATAACTCAATAACTAACAACTAACAACAACTGACAACTAACAACAACTGACAACAACTAACAACAACTAACAACAACTAACAACAACTAACAACAACTAACAACAACTAACAACTAACAACAACTAACAATAACTATCAATAACTAACAACTAACAACAACTGACAACTAACAACAACTGACAACAACATAACAACAACTAACAATAAACTAACAACTACAACAAAACTACAACAACTAACAACAATACTAACAACAAACTAACAACAACTAACAACACAACTAACAAAACTAACAATAACTAACAACTAACAATAACTAACAACTAACAATAACTAACAACTAACAACAACTGACAAACTAACAACAACTGACAAACAACTAAACAACACAACTAACAACAACTAACAACCAAAACTAACAACAACTAACAACAACTAAAACTAACAACTAACAACAACTGACAACAACTAACAATAACTAACAACAACTTAACAACAACTACAACAACTAACAACAACTAACCCAACTAACAACAACAACTAAACAACTAACAACAACTGACAACAACTAACAATAAACTAACAACAACTGACAACTAACAAAACTGACAAACAACACTAACAACAACTAAACAACAAACTAACAACAACTAACAACAACTAACAACAACTAACACAACTAACAAATAATAACTAACAACTAATAACAAACAACTAACAAAACAATAACTATCAAAACTAACAACAATACTAACAAAACCAACTACAAAAACTAACAACTAACAACAACTAACAACTAACAACAACTGACACTACAACTAACAACAACTAAACAACAACTAACAACAACTAACAATAACTAACAAAACAACTAACAATAAACAACAAACTAACAACAAAATAACAATAACTACAATAACATAACAAACTAACAACACACTGAACAACTAACAACAAAAACTGAACAACAACTAACAACTAACAACTAACAACAACTAACAACAAACTGAACAACTAACAACAACTGACAACAAACTAAACAATAACAACAAACTATCAATAACTAACAACAAACTGAACAACACACAACAATAACTAACAACTAACAATAACTAAAAACTAACAATAACTAACAACTAAAACAAAACTAAGCAAAACTAACAAACTAACAATAACAACAACTAACAACTAACAACAACTGACAACAACTGACAACAACTAACAACAACTAACAACAACAACTAACAATAACTAACAACTAACAACAACTAACAACAACTAACAACAACTAACAACAACTGACAACAACTGACAACAACTAACAACAACTAACAATAACTAACAACAACTAACAACAACTAACAACAACTAACAACTAACAACAACTAACAATAACTATCAATAACTAACAACTAACAACAACTAACAACTAACAACAACTGACAACAACTAACAACAACTAACAACAACTAACAACAACTAACAATAACTAACAACTAACAACAACTAACAATAACTATCAATAACTAACAACTAACAACAACTGACAACTAACAACAACTGACAACAACTAACAACAACTAACAACAACTAACAACAACTGACAACTAACAACAACTGACAACAACTAACAATAACTAACAACTATCAATAACTAACAACAACTGACAACAACTAACAATAACTAACAATAACTAACAATAACTAAAAACTAACAATAACTAACAACTAACAATAACTAGCAATAACTAACAACTAACAATAACAACAACTAACAACTAACAACAACTGACAACAACTGACAACAACTAACAACAACTAACAACAACAACTAACAATAACTAACAACTAA
>JACEEZ010007492.1:182500-195000 GCA_016584305.1 Chionoecetes opilio
GCTTTTAGAAGGAAACTAGTGTGAAATCTATCGATGTTCACTATGTTAGGTGAGAGAAGGAGCTTTTAGAGAAGGAAACTAGTGTGAAATCTGTCGATGGTCAGTATGTTAGATGAGAGAAGGATGCTTTTGAAAGGAACTAGTGTGAAATCTGTCGATGTTCAGTATGTTAGGTGAGAGAAGGATGCTTTAGAAGGAACTAGTGTGAAATCTGTCGATGTTCTGTATGTTAGGTGAGAGAAGGATGCTTTTGAAAGAACTAGTGTGAAATCTGTCGATGTTCATTCAGTATGTTAGATGAGAGAAGGATGCTTTTAGAAGGAACTAGTGTGAAATCTCGATGTTCAGTCAGTATGTTAGATGAGAGAAGGATGCTTTTAGAAGGAACTAGTGTGAAATCTCGATGTTCAGTATGTTAGATGAGAGAAGGATGCTTTTAGAAGGAACTAGTGTGAAATCTGTCGATGTGCAGTAAGTTAGATGAGAGAAGGATGCTTTTAGAAGGAACTAGTGTGAAATCTGTCGATGTTCGGTATGTTAGATGAGAGAAGGATGCTTTTAGAAGGAACTAGTGTGAAATCTGTCGATGTGCAGTATGTTAGATGAGAGAAGGATGCTTTTAGAAGGAACTAGTGTGAAATCTGTCGATGTTCAGTATGTTAGATGAGAGAAGGATGCTTTTAGAAGGAACTAGTGTGAAATCTGTCCATGTTCTGTATGTTAGATGAGAGAAGGATGCTTTTAGAAGGAACTAGTGTGAAATCTGTCGATGTTCTGTATGTTAGATGAGAGAAGGATGCTTTTAGAAGGAACTAGTGTGAAATCTGTCGATGTTCAGTATGTTAGATGAGAGAAGGATGCTTTTAGAAGGAACTAGTGTGAAATCTGTCGATGTTCAGTATGTTAGATGAGAGAAGGATGCTTTTAGAAGGAACTAGTGTGAAATCTGTCGATGTGCTGTATGTTAGGTGAGAGAAGGATGCTTTTAGAAGGAACTAGTGTGAAATCTGTCGATGTTCAGTATGTTAGATGAGAGAAGGATGCTTTTAGAAGGAACTAGTGTGAAATCTGTCGATGTTCAGTATGTTAGGTGAGAGAAGGATGCTTTTGAAAGGAACTAGTGTGAAATCTGTCGATGTTCAGTATGTTAGGTGAGAGAAGGATGCTTTTAGAAGGAACTAGTGTGAAATCTGTCGATGTTCTGTATGTTAGGTGAGAGAAGGATGCTTTTGAAAGGAACTAGTGTGAAATCTGTCGATGTTCATTCAGTATGTTAGATGAGAGAAGGATGCTTTAGAAGGAACTAGTGTGAAATCCTCGATGTTCAGTCAGTATGTTAGATGAGAGAAGGATGCTTTTAGAAGGAACTAGTGTGAAATCTCGATGTTCAGTATGTTAGATGAGAGAAGATGCTTTTAGAAGAACTAGTGTGAAATCTGTCGATGTGCAGTATGTTAGATGAGAGAAGGATGCTTTTAGAAGAGAACTAGTGTGAAATCTGTCGATGTGCAGTAAGTTAGATGAGAGAAGGATGCTTTTAGAAGGAACTAGTGTGAAATCTGTCGATGTTCAGTGTGTTAGATGAGAGAAGGATGCTTTTAGAAGGAAACTAGTGTGAAATCTGTCGATGGTCAGTATGTTAGATGAGAGAAGGATGCTTTTAGAAGGAACTAGTGTGAAATCTGTCGATGTGCAGTATGTTAGATGAGAGAAGGATGCTTTTAGAAGGAACTAGTGTGAAATCTGTCCATGTTCTGTATGTTAGATGAGAGAAGGATGCTTTTAGAAGGAACTAGTGTGAAATCTGTCGATGTGCAGTATGTTAGATGAGAGAAGGATGCTTTTAGAAGGAACTAGTGTGAAATCTCGATGTTCAGTATGTTAGATGAGAGAAGGATGCTTTTAGAAGGAACTAGTGTGAAATCTGTCGATGTTCTGTGTGTTAGATGAGAGAAGGATGCTTTTAGAAGGAACTAGTGTGAAATCTGTCGATGTTCAGTATGTTAGATGAGAGAAGGATGCTTTTAGAAGGAACTAGTGTGAAATCTGTCGATGTTCAGTATGTTAGATGAGAGAAGGATGCTTTTAGAAGGAACTAGTGTGAAATCTGTCGATGTGCAGTATGTTAGATGAGAGAAGGATGCTTTTAGAAGGAACTAGTGTGAAATCTGTCGATGTGCAGTATGTTAGATGAGAAAGGATGCTTTAGAAGGAACTAGTGTGAAATCTGTCGATGTGCAGTATGTTAGATGAGAGAAGGATGCTTTTAGAAGGAACTAGTGTGAAATCTGTCGATGTGCTGTATGTTAGGTGAGAGAAGGATGCTTTTAGAAGGAACTAGTGTGAAATCTGTCGATGTTCAGTGTGTTAGATGAGAGAAGGATGCTTTTAGAAGGAACTAGTGTGAAATCTGTCGATGTTCAGTATGTTAGATGAGAGAAGGATGCTTTTAGAAGGAACTAGTGTGAAATCTCGATGTTCAGTATGTTAGATGAGAGAAGGATGCTTTTAGAAGGAACTAGTGTGAAATCTCGATGTTCAGTATGTTAGATGAGAGAAGGATGCATTTAATAGGAACGTGTCTGAAATCTGATGCAAAACTATATTTGTATCGAGGAATGGAGTCTTCAGCAATGCCCTAATAATGTTGCCTATACCTGTATTATATATAGGTTGTTAGTTTTGATGTTTCTTTCTCCTTATACTGATAGTCCAAAAAAATATACTATATAAATAGATTTTTTTTTTTTAATCTATTTTTTTGTTTATAGATTTCCTTTGTTTGATAGTTTTTCTGTTTTCGTTATTAGTAAAGTGCGGATTATTACCTGTAATAATTGCACCATGTTATTAAAGGGAAAATCATGAGTCCGCCAATTATTAAGACGATAATAATGATAATAATAATAATAATAATAATAATAATAAAAATGATAATAATGATAATAATAATAAAAAGATAATAATAATTGCACCATGTTATTAAAGGGAAAATCAAGAGTCCGCCAATAATTAAGACGATAATAATGATAATAATAATAATAATAATAATAATAATAAAAATGATAATAATGATAATAATAATAAAAAGATAATAATAATTGCACCGTGTTATTAAAGGGAAAATCATGAGTCCGCCAATAATTAAGACGATAATAATGATAATAATAATAATAATAATAATAATAATAATAAAAATGATAATAATGATAATAATAATAAAAAGATAATAATAATTGCACCGTGTTATTAAAGGGAAAATCAAGAGTCCGCCAATAATTAAGACGATAATAATGATAATAATAATAATAATAATGATAATAATAATAAAAATGATAATAATGATAATAATAATAAAAAGATAATAATAATTGCACCGTGTTATTAAAGGGAAAATCAAGAGTCCGCCAATTATTAAGACGATAATAATGATAATAATAATAATAATGATAATAATAATAAAAATGATAATAATGATAATAATAATAAAAAGATAATAATAATTGCACCGTGTTATTAAAGGGAAAATCAAGAGTCCGCCAATAATTAAGACGATAATAATGATAATAATAATAATAATAATAATAATAATAAAAATGATAATAATGATAATAATAATAATAATGATAATAAGATGATGATAATTGCACCGTGTTATTTAAGGGAAAATCATGATGAGAAATGCTCTTTGTGTCTTTACATTATTACTAAAGTGTGTAACAGTACCAGGTCGGATTCAAAAATAATTATAACTAGAGTGCGTATTAGTACCTGTATCTAGGAATGAAGGTTGGTAGAGACGTGAGTTCGCAATGTGCAGCGTCCCTGTGCATTCGGTCAGCGGTTCGAGTCCGCCTAGTTCGTGCTGACGTGGCGGCGCTTTGTATAGTCAATAACCTTGTAGTTGGTACTTGCAAAGTGTCTAGATAGGATGAAAATCTGATCTTATCTTATCTAGGAATGCTCTACAGTCGTAAGCTATTAGTGTCACCTCTACCCTCCCGAACTAAATTGGCCCACCCCCAATTTCTTTATTCTCTTACTGTCTTTTTTATAGGAACTGGCAACTAAGCGATCTTTTTGTTATCTCTTTTTTTGGTGTCCTTGGCCAGTCCTTTGTGATGTAAAAAAAAAAAAAAAAAAAAAAAAAAAAGCGTACTATATTTAAGTTGTGCTCACCTTGAAGCCGTAGATCTTGTCACAGTACTTGTTAGCCATGGCGTGCGGAACCAACCACCCGGCTGGCTGCAGGCGGACCATGGGGGACGGGAACCGAACCCCGGTGTCCTCGATGTCCTTCTGCTCCTCCCGGCTGAGGGGCTCCACCTCGTGCCCGCTGAGGAGCCGCTGTTTACTCATGGCGTTGAAGGCGTCTTTGGGAAGAAAAAGACGGAAAAAATGAAAAGTAAAGAAAAGTTAGCAAGTAAGACAAGTGGAAAGTAAGAAAGGATGGAAATAGTAGTAGGAAAGTAAGAAAAGACGGAAAAGTATGTAGTAGGAAAATAAGAAAAGACGAAACAAGTAGAAATAGACAGAACAAGAAGGAAAGACGATCGATTTCTGGCGCTAAATTATCCTAACTTGGTAGCTATTTGAAGACGGCGAGTGGGCGAAGGCTGAAGACGAAACGAAAACCAAACGAGAGAGAGAGATGTTATGGGAACGAATAATTACATGATAGAGTTAGAGAGAGAGAGAGAGAGAGAGAGAGAGAGAGAGGAGAGAGAGAGAGAGAGAGCGAGAGCGAGCCCCGTACACGTCTCTAGATATGTTTGCGGGGCTTATCTTTGGGTACGACGAGTAGGTAAGTCATGCTGACAATGGGTTGTAAAGATAATTATTACGTAACCCGCAGGTATCTCAGGTCATGTAGACTGTTAACTTGCGAGGACATCTGCACTCATTCTCTCTTCTCTCTGTTTGTCTGTCTGTCTGTCTGTCTGTCTGTCTGTCTGTCTGTCTGTCTGTCTGTCTGTCTGTCTGTCTGTCTGTCTGTCTGTCTGTCTGTCTGTCTGTCTGTCTGTCTGTCTGTCTGTCTTTCTGTCTGTCTGTCTGTCTGTGTCTGTCTGTCTGTGTCTCCTCTCTCTCTCTCTCTCTCTCTCTCTCTCTCTCTCTCTCTCTCTCTCTCTCTCTCTCTCTCTCTCTCTCTCTCTCTCTCATTTCGCTAAGACATACTATGAAATGAACGAAATATGTTCTGCGTAATTTTTCTTCGTCATGAAAAGCATATTTTGAAATGTTAACGTAATGAAAAATAATTATAATGAAATCCGGAGTGAATTAAAAGTGACAGATCATAATAATTGAAGATATTGCATTCAAACTGAAACAGATCGAGAAATATAGAATAAAATACAATCTTTTATGTTGTACCTTGGAGCGAAATAGTATTGGAAAGCTTGATGTATTAAGCTTTCTCATTTTCACTTTCATTTGCTATGCTTGTACAAAGGTGCGCGAGACTGCTTAACGCTCGGCACGGGAAATACAGTAGTGTGTGTGTGTGTGTGTGTGTGTGTGTGTGTGTGTGTGTGTGTGTGTGTGTGTGTGGTGTGTGTGGTGTGTGTGTGTCAGAAATCCCCCCGCCACCCTATGTCGGCCGCAAGCAGAGTAACAAAACGATCACTCGACACTGTTGCTTTTGTGAGGATCGTTTGTTTACATTCAATCTTTCCTGATGTTTCCTGATGTCCCGCTAGCAAGGAATACGTAACATCGGACGCGCGCTGACCCACATATTCATCCACCCCACCCCCCTTACACACACACACACACCCACCCCCCTTACACACACACACGCACCCGCATCCCTAGCAGAGAACACGATAATTATTATTATTACTATCATCATCATCATCATTATTATTAACCTTGCTACTACTACTACTACTACTACTCCTGCTACTAATACTAATACTAATACTACTAATATTTCTACTTCCAACACCACTACTACTACTACTACTACTACTACTACTACTACTACTACTACTACTACTACTACTACTACTACTACTACTACTACTACTCCTGCTACTACTACTACTACTACTACTACTACTACTTCTACTTCCAACACTACTACTACTACTACTACTACTACTACTACTACTTCTACTTCCAACACTACTACTACTACTACTACTACTACTACTACTACTACTACTACTACTACTACTACTACTACTACTACTACTACTACTACTACTTCCAACACTACTACTACTACTACTACTACTACTACTACTACTACTACTACTACTACTACTGCTACTACTACTACTACTACTACTACTACTACTACTACTACCACCACCACAACTACCATTACTATTGCTACTTATACCATACAAAGTGCACCTACCTAAACACACGCACACAAACCTTAATAAGAGCGGCGGGGCGTTGTATCGACAAGAGTGTAGGGAAGTGACTGATGTGTGCCAGGGTGGAGGTGGCAGGGTGGTGCAGGGGGGCAGGAGAGGAGGGGAAGAAGGGAGGGGGAGGGTACGTATACATAATCAAACAGCTGACTTCGATATTGTGGCGGCATAAACCCTAATCTCTCACCTCATAAAGCCTTCACTCACTAAGCTATATTTCTCCCCACCTCTCATTGTTTTCTATCCTGAACTAGACTTTGCTATCTAGACACCTGTAATAAATCGTAAGTTGTGGATTATATCTACGGCGTGAACAGATACGGTATACTTTGAGTGTAGTTGTGTACGTGGTCGCCTGTCTTACTTATAGGGTCACCCGATACCGTAGATCAAGGTCAGTAAGTGCCATATGACCTCTGATGTCTGGCACATTTCCTCCTTTTTTTGGCATTAAATCAATCCAAGAATATTAATACTGTGATATTTTTTTCTTGATAGTCTTTCATCGCTCCTGTTATTGTGTTTTTTTTTTATGTGGTACTAGCCTCATATATATTATTGTTATTATTAGTTATTTATTGTTGTTACTAATTACGGGGGCGGGGGGGCACGTGGCCTTTAAATCAAGCTGAAGGTAGTTTTCTTCGTCCTTTACGTGGTTAGTGTGACGGCAATTGGATACAGTCAAATAAGATAAGGAAGTGTGATGTATCGCTATCTAATGAGTACGGTAATGTTAAACTAGAGATAATCCTAAAATTCAAGAGCCTAGTATTAGTTTCGAATGCGTTTTCCTTAAGGACTATCTTTCTTGTACTCATCTACGTACGATAAGATTAGATATTTACTGAAGTGTTGGTGATTAAATGTACTTTCTTGGTGATTAAATGTACTTTCTTGGTGATTAAATGTACTTTCTTGGTGATTAAATGTACTTTCTTGGTGATTAAATGTACTTTCTTGGTGGTTAAATGTACTTTCTTGGTGATTAAATGTACTTTCTTGGTGATTAAATGTACTTTCTTGGTGATTAAATGTACTTTCTTGGTGATGAAATGTACTTTCTTGGTGATTAAATGTACTTTCTTGGTGATTAAATGTACTTTCTTGGTGATGAAATGTACTTTCTTGGTGATGAAATGTACTTTCTTGGTGATTAAATGTACTTTCTTACTTTACGAAGGTTAAGATATAGCATGAAACTATCGCGTAATTCATTAAAGATCATTCATTATTAGTTGATGGTAATTAGTGTTGATAATATTTACTTTCTCACTTTACAATGAGGTTACGATATATTATGAAGATTTTGCGAAATGGATTAAATAATGGTGGAAGGGCATAAACCACAAGAAACATAATAGTAGTATAATGATAAACCTAATGATAATAAAACGTTTAAATAACAGAAAACGTTTAGGAAGCAGACGAAACACATCTTCCTTTTAAAGCCTTTTGGGGACGGGGGCTTTTTGCTAGCGATCTTTTTGTGCCTTTTTTACGCCTTTTTTACGCCCTTGGCCAGTCCATTTTTGATGTAAGTAAAAAAGGCCAATTTTAAGAGTTGAAAAAACAAAAAAACACTGCCATTATTCTAGGAACACAGAAAGCTTAAACAACATGCAGAAAATACTTAAAGCTTAAAATAACATGGATAAAACTTAATCCCAGGTTGGTCTTTGCCTCGGTGTGTTGATGACGTCAGCTTTCTCGTCACCAGAAAGTTAATACACGCTCTTGATGTTTGTCTTAATCTCTGCTCCTCGGTACACGCGCAGGTTAATGAGGGCAGGGGAGGGGAGGGGGGGCTTGGAGGCAGATAGGTGAAAGATAAAGGTCCTTCACTTTCAGCGTCCGCGTTTTGGTGGCTATATATATATGAACTCCTTTTTTTTTTTTTTTTTTTTTTTTTATTTTTTTTTTTTTTTATTATTATTTTTTTTTACCTTGTTTTTTTTTTTTTTTTTTTTACCGTGTTTTTTTTTTTTTTTTTTTCTTCTTCTTTTATGTAATTGCTACTGACGTCCTAGATAAACTTGTTTGTAAACTACAGAGATGCTGCCCGAATAGCCGTATGGCTTCGTATGGGCTGCTTACACAAATTATGTTATATAGCTTTATTAACGTATTTTATGGTAAGCATATTAAAGTGTTTCAAGTGTTTCAAGTGTTTCCTTCCCGGATATGTTACTTATGTTTCTCCTTGTTTGCTAGGCACTATGTATTGTTTCTTGTATTTATGTCACTTCACTCCCACCTAGGTTACTTATAGTGTTTAGTCATCGCACTTTTTTCACTTTGTCGGTTCTTGATATATTAGAATCTTGTTTTGTTTTTCTATGTCAAGGTATTCTAAGTATGGTAACGTTTTAGATTCATGTTATTTGCTGTTTTTGCTATCTCATTTTTATTAAGATGTTTTTATGTACTAGAATGACGCCTTGTGCGCAATATATTAAATTATATCAAATAACATCACAATCCCTTTGCCACATCACAATCCCTTTGCCACATCACAAGCCCTTTGCCACATCCCAATCCCTTTGCCACATCACAATCCCTTTGCCACATCACAATCCCTTTGCCACATCACAATACTACCACACCGAGGCGCACTAACGCCACACCACATTGTAGTCACATCTTGCGATAACAAAACAGTCTGTTTCGCAACCACGCTGCTTATCACTATCACTTAGTTCAGAAAACCAGAGAAACGAAGAAAGATGTAAAACAAAGAACCAAAATATTGACAAAAATCCAATTACTACTTTTTCTAGTCACTTATCTATCGTTAAGTAAATTCAAGTGGATCACAAATACACTTTTACATCACTTAAGACTCGCTTACAAAACCAGGTCAACACACACACACACACACACACACACACACACACACACACACACACACACACACACACACACACACACACACACACACAGTACAGTCACACACACACACACACAAGACACACACACATACAATCAGTGGTGTAATAGTTCTTGTCTTAATCTTGCTTCATCTTACTTCCTTGCTGACTCTTGACTGACTAAACTTCTACCAAGACTCGAGTATGTAGTGAACCTCCCCCCTCCTCCTCCTCCTCCTCCTCCTCCTCCTCCACCCACCCTCTACTCTCCCTATCCTCCTCCTCCCCCTCCTAGTCCGCCTAGTTCGTGCTGACGTGGCGGCGCTTTGTATAGTCAATAACCTTGTAGTTGGTACTTGCAAAGTGTCTAGATAGGATGAAAATCTTATCTTATCCTCCCCCTCCTCCTCCTCCTCCTCCTCCACCACCCACCCTCTACTCTCCCTATCCTCCTCCTCCCCCTACCACCCCCTAATCTTCCTATTCTCCCTAACGACCTAAACCTTCACTCTATCGCAAGTGATAACAGCCGCCACACACACTTGTATAGCAGCAAATGTACACAATTATCGCGATCCATACACAGATACTGCGCTGTATTTTACGTATGGAGTTAAATATGCATCATTATAAACCTCATTTTATGCGTACGTTATATATGTAAAAGGTATCAAAGGCTTATTTTGAGTTCTTACGTATAAACTTGCGTATAGCGTAAGAAACAGTCGGGTTGAATAATATGTAATGTTAATGAAGGTGTAATGTAATGGTGTAATATGTAATAGTGTAATGTTACGAAGGCTTATTTTTACGTATAAACTTGCATAGCGTATAGCAGTCTGGTTAAATCTGTTAGGTTTCCCGTAGGATTTATAGAAGAAAACGTTTTATTTTGTCAGAGAAAACGTTTTATTTAGTGGATAGCGTATATAAGGTTGTGATTTGATATTTTACTGTCCAAAGGATGTGTTTTAGAATCGATAAAGGAATGAAAGGCTAGTTAAGGTTGTTGACCCGACCCTTGTGTTGTGCTCTGTGATATTGAAGTCACATGTGTTTAATTAATGGAGGCTATGCAACACACACACACACACACACACACACACACACACACACACACACACACACACACACACACACACACACACACACACACAGATAGATAGATAGTTTTATTGACCACAGTATGCAGGTATAAATATTGATATTACATAATTCCTAAATACTAACTTAAAACATAATAATCATTAAACATAATTCCTAAATACTAATTTAAACAATCATTAAACTATCAACTAATTATAACTGTAGTCCACAGCATATGCTCAATATATTAACAATTCCAGCCTTGGCTATCTAGTTACTTATAGGTATTCAGAACCTCATGAATAACTTTACAAAGAGTTGCAGGTGAAAACTGAATGGAGAATAACTCGTTCATCGTGGTGAATTGGTATAAATCTCTAATACTTTGTGTCATGGGGCATTGTTGTATAACGTGTTGCTCAGTCTGTATGTCACCACACCTACATAGCCTTTCCTCAAGCGGCAGGCGGCCTCTGCCTCGCCTGTTCCATCTACCCGTTTCACACGCTAGTGAATGGCCACTGCTACGGAACTGTGTGAAAGATAACCTATGAATTTCATTTATTACATTTCTTTCTTTATATACCTCATGAACTTCCATTTCCGGGTTGAT
Organism: Chionoecetes opilio; assembly: GCA_016584305.1. Taxonomy (NCBI): domain Eukaryota; kingdom Metazoa; phylum Arthropoda; class Malacostraca; order Decapoda; family Majidae; genus Chionoecetes; species Chionoecetes opilio. Next base: position 193,453 of record JACEEZ010007492.1, read on the forward strand.
ACATTTGTAAGTTAATCTTCTAGATGAATCACTTTGTCTTATACCGTCAATTACATTTAACATTGCTTCACTTAACGGTGTTACATCCTCATTTACAAAGTTCCTAACTAATCTACTTGTACATGTTCCTGAATTTTGAACTAAATTTATTACAAAAGCAAGTGGGTCATCATTATACTGGGATCTCTCATGCCATTCAGTACGGAAAAATTTATGTTGTCTATATTTCACTAAGTCTTGTAAAGTGGGGTAACCTGATTCCACATAACAAACATCGTTACACTTAGATTTCCTAACCCCTAGTAGTTTTTTCAAGCACCAGTTGTAAAGCTTCACCATGGGTTTCAGGTCTGCTCCTATCCACGATTCACATCCATAAATCAATGAAGACATCAGTGCTGCGTCAAAGACTCGTTTTTTCACCATAAAAGGGACATCATTATTTTTATTTACAAAGGAGACAAATTTTAAGACATGGGACATCTTGTTTTTAGCGTGAGCTGTGACGACGGATGACACTGAACCATCACTCGTGAACGGCGAGCCAAGGTACACACACATCTGGCAGTGCTCCACCACTAACCCGTTCACCACCAACACCTCCGAATCACCAACACCGCCATTTATCACAAAAAATTTGGTCTTTGATGGGTTGATTTTCATACCATATTCTGTACAATAATTTTGAAGCAAAGACATCTTTTTCAGCATGTTACATCTCGTTGTTGAAAGCAAGACTGTGTCATCCATAAGTACAAGAATATGAAGCCATTGTAGAAACCCGTCTAGTCCACAACCACCTTTAATAATCTTTATTAACTCGTCTACAAACAAAATAAACAGCAAACCTGAAGTAGGTGATCCCTGTCTTACTCCCATCGTAATTAGTTTTACGGTTGTTCCAAGCAAGCTCTCTGTCTGGGTATAAATGGCAACCAAGGCACCCAACATAATTGATCCACAACCTAAGCGTAGTAAAACTCTAAACAACTTATGTCTGGGAACTCTATCATAGGCTTGTGAGAAATCTATAAATGTTACAAATAGTTTCAGCTTCTTCCTCCTTGCCATGTCGCACAATAATCTTAATGTAACTCTATGTTCTATACAACTTCTTTTCTCCTGACTGCCCGCCTGCTCCCGGTGAGGTCTAAACCACTGCTTCAGCCGCGAGTGTAAAACCATGTCCTATACCTTCACCCATGGTCTTGTCACGCGATTCAGACTGGGTGTGTGTGTGTGTGGGGGGGGGGGTTGTGTGTGTTATGTGAGGGTGTGGGTGGGTGGGTGGTGGGTTGTGAGTGGTGTATGTATGTTGTGTGTGTGCTGTCTGTTGTGTGTGTGTGTGTGTGGGTGTGTTGTGTAGTGTGTGTTGTGTGTGTGTGTGGTGTGTGTGTGTGTGTGTGTGTGGTGTGTTGTATATCCCGCTATTCATCACACTTATTCCTCTGTAGTTCTTAGCCTCTTTCCTATCTCCTTCTAAAAAGTGTAACTAGTTTAGCTCTTGACCATTCTACTGGATAGTACCTGCATGATATAACATTAAAA
>JACEEZ010007492.1:197500-200000 GCA_016584305.1 Chionoecetes opilio
ACACCACACACACCAACACACACACCACACACACACACACACACACACACACACAACACACACACACACACACACACACACACCACACACACTTCGCAAGACTGGTTTTGAACGTGTACACCACACCACACACACACCACACAACGCAGCACACACACCACACACACACACACACACACACACACACACACACACACACACACACACACACACACACACACACACACACACACACACACACACACACACTTCGCAAGACTGGTTTTGAACGTGTACACCACACACACGCACACACACACACACACACACACACACACACACACACACACACACACACACACACACACACACACACACACACACACACATTTCACTGATGGATAACCTATTTCATGTCTAAGTGTGCGAGTGAGCGAGTAAATACGTGAGTGAGTGAGTGAATGAGTCTGCAAATCATCGCCTCATTCATATGCAATAATTCAGCTCGGTATCAATAGTTCTCATTCTCCTAATTAATCCTCATGAAAAAATAGAGTCGGTCCAAATGATTTTTCTATACCGCCAAAACAAGGTGCGCGACGTGACTTTTCGATCTCTACGAAGCAATCTAATAATACTATGGCACCACACATGATGATAAGTCGTTTTTATCAGTAGTTTTACGTTAAGTACGGTAACACAGGACTTCCTAAAACACTAAGGCATACGATTAACGCCTCAAGATACCCCTGCCATTGAGGTGGAAATAGATAATCGACCAGTAATCTATTTTATCTTCTAATTCGATGCCCAAAGGCGAGTCGGTAATTATCGTGGGTTAGGAAACTGACCTTGTTTTGGAGTGAATGTATATATCGGTGCGTTTGTTTATTTTGGGTGGCTGGAAAAGTTTTGTAGGAAATGTGAGTGTGAATACTAATTAAGGGTCGTGTGTGTGTGTGTGCGTGTGCGTGTGGTGTGTGTGTCTTGTGTGTGTGTGTGTGTGCGTGTGTGTGTGTGTGTGTGTGTGTGTGTGTGTGTGTGTGATCCTGACAGCTGCACTCTGCCTTCCTCCTTTCCTCCATCTCCCGTCCCTCATCTCTTCCTTCTCCTCCCTCCACCTCCTCCTACACTCCCTCCATTCCTTCTCCCTTCCCTCCATCCTTCCTTCTCCCCTCCCCCCTCCTCCTCCCTTCCCTCCATCCCTTCTGGCTCACATGTCATCCTAATTAGCAGCCTGAGGAACTACCTATCGTGGGTTCGTCATTGGGTATCTATCTATCGCGTATCACAATGTTCTCAGCCAGAATTGGTGGTATAAGTGCAGTTACAACCAATACACGATCGGTGGTTTTCAGTATCCTGAAAGTTTCGTTCTCATCATAAGGAATATTTCTAACCCCTACAAGTACAACAGCCGTCGTAAATGAACAATAACAAAAGGGGGGTCTGGGGGGGCGAGACCCCCCAGCGTGGTTAGGTTAGATAATTAATGCCCAAGTTAGGTTAGTGAACTTGCAGGGGGCTCTGGGGGGGGGGGGGGCACCCCCAGTTATGTCAGGAGAGTATTGGTCAATAGGGAGTATTGGTTGAAGCTGTAATTTACCTAATAGGTAAACCGTCTCAAGGCCGTAAAAAGTAAGCCGTATTAAGTAAAAACACACCTGTATCCTAAAACCGGAACCCTTACTTACCGGGTCAGTTGTTGAGACACTCCACCACCCTCCACCTGATCCACTGGCGACTCGTCTCCAGAGCTGGGCAGTATTCAAATACAATTGTATTTAAATACGTATTTAAATACATTTGTGTATTTAGAAATGTATTTATAAATACATTGGTTGTCATGTATTTAAATACTTTTATGAGTATTTAGATACATTGTTTTTAAATACATTTAATATAAAATTTTTAATACTTTTTTATCAGTAAATGTAAGAACATAAGAACATATGAAAATAAGGAAGCTACAAGAGGCCGTGAGACCTACACGAGGTAGTTCCTGTACAGTATAAACTTATATATTTACTATAACGCGTCAAGCTCACAACTTATTTCCCACACAGCCACACTTGCCATCAAAAGTTATTGTAAATGGATGGATCTACAATTGTATCCCCGGCATTTCCACATATCTAGCGAAAAAAATATTTTCGGATTTCTGGCTGCTCAAAAATATTCCAAAATTGTCGACGATCAATGTTTTTGTTATTTTGCCGCAAAACTATGAGTTGTAAAAAATCTTATGGAAGTAACAAAGGTTCGTCTTGAGGTGTTCTACATGAGGCAGTAATCGGTTGTTCAAAACACCTCATGGTTGTCGAGAAAATTGATATTTTGTATAAATGTACGAATATGCTATTTTCTCGGTTATTTACCCATCAATATTTTTTTGCTTTACGCCAAATGATAGCCCTTGATCTGCTTTATGTTTACATACATACTTCTTGTACGTATCTGCCATAGTTTTTGAGTTATTGAAAAACAACGTGATTAAAAAAAAAAATCAAGGCTTACCCCT
>JACEEZ010007492.1:205000-211969 GCA_016584305.1 Chionoecetes opilio
ACTTCCAAGATGACAGTGGAGAACCTCTTGCCCTCTTTGCGCCCCCAAGGATTAGCGTCCTCCTCCTCCTCCTCCTCCTCCTCCTCCTCCTCCTCCTCCTCCTCCTCCTCCTCCTCCTCCTCCTCTTGCCCTTTTTGCGCCTCGAAGGATTAGCGTCCTCCTCCTCCTTCTCCTCCTCCTCTCTCCTCCTCCCTTGCCCTCTTTGCGCCCCCAAGGATTAGCGTCCTCCCCCTCCTCCTCCTCCTCCTCTTCCTCCTCCTCCTTTTTATTTTCAAGCGTTCACTTCTTGACTAATCTCTTCCTTCCGTAACTCATCGTCTTTTGCTCTTTCTCTTTTCTCTTTTTTGTCTTTCATCGAGAGAGAGAGAGAGAGAGAGAGAGAGAGAGAGAGAGAGAGAGAGAGGAGAGAGAGAGAGAGAGAGAGAGAAGAGAGGGAGAGAGAGAGAGAGAGAAGAGGAGAGAGAGAGAGAGAGAGAGAGAGAGGAGAGAGAGATCAATGGCATCAAAAATAGTGCATCTCAGCCTTGCAAATCAAACTCACAGTCAGTTCTCAGGCTTCGAAGATTAAGGGATGTGCAGGACGATGATTGTCTGTGTGGCGGGAGATGAAGTCTGCTATTTCCCTAGGCGTGGAGGAGGAGGAGGAGGATTACATAGGAGGAGGAGGAGGAGGAGGAGGAGGCGGTGGCGGCGGCGGCTTTTCCAATTGTGGTGTGAGTTAGGCAGGAAACATGTTCGAGTTCATGTTAGAGAGAGTGAGATAAAGCCTGGCTAGAGAGAGAGAGAGAGAGAGAGAGAGAGAGAGAGAGAGAGAGAGAGAGAGAGAGAGAGAGAGAGAAAGAGAGAAGAGAGAGAGAGAGAGAGAGAGAGAGAGAGAAGAGAGAGAGAGAGAGAGAGAGAGAGAGAGTATGGGCTTCCTCACTCCTTCCATGTCCTTCAAACCCACAAAACAGGCAAGGGTTTGAGTTCATGTTAGAGCGAGAGTGATAAATCCTGGCTCGTGAGAGAGAGAGAGAGAGAGAGAGAGAGAGAGAGATATCCGGGAGAGTGTAGGAGGGGAGGTGAGGGGTCCGGTGTCTCCCTTGAAGCACCCACCTACCTGTCTGAGCCCCGGTGATCCCTTCGTCAGGTAATTGGCATCAGGTGTCGCTCCTAGGCAGATGGCGCAGGCAGGTCGTCGTCCCAATTTAGCTTTCATGTTCCCGGCAGGAGCTCAGATTTCATCACCATTTTACAACGTCGTGAGCTGGTCTTCGGGAAATACCTTTAAGAATATGTGTTGTTTTTGATAGGGTTTAAGTACCATGCCTGACATGAAGGGCTTTCGTGTTTGTGACGTGTATGTGACGTATCCTTAAGTTCACGTTTCTCCTTTGACCTTGTGTGTTGCAGGGGTAAGGTTAACAGCGTGCCTTTGACAGTGACCATCATGCTAATGTAATCCTTGTGTGCAAACGTAATACGGAACAAATTGGAGGCTTGAGAGTGTAATATAGGAAATAATAGGAATAAAGAAATCAGAAAATAATTGGAAAATAGATAAAATAAGGAAATAAATAAATAAGGAAATTTGGAAATAATAAAATAATAAAATAAAAGGAATAATATTGTGTCAAAGGAATAATGGAAAATTCAGGATTCATGGACAGAGATCTTCATGCTAATATAATCCTTGTGTGGAAACTGGTAATAGGAACAACTTGGAGGCTTGAGAGGAACTAAAGGAAGACAGTAAATGAAGTAGAGGAGTACTAAAGGAACATTCAGGGACAGAAACCTTCATGCTAATCTAGTCCCTGTGTAGAAACTGAGGAACAACTTGGAGGCTAGAGAGAGTAACAATGGAAATTTCAGGGTTCAGGGACAGATAATAAAGGAAAATTCAGGGTTCAGGGACAGATAATAAAGGAAAATTCAGGGTTCAGGGACAGATAATAATGGAAAATTCAGGGTTCAGGGACAGATAAATAATAAAGGAAAATTCAGGGTTCAGGGACAGATAATAAAGGAAAATTCAGGGTTCAGGGACAGATAATAAAGGAAAATTCAGGGTTCAGGGACAGATAATAAGGAAATTCAGGGTTCAGGGACAGATAATAAAGAAAAATTCAGGGTTCAGGGACATATAATAAAGGAAAATTCAGGGTTCAGGGACAGATAATAAAGGAAAATTCAGGGTTCAGGGACAGATAATAAAGGAAAATTCAGGGTTCAGGGACAGATAATAAAGGAAAATTCAGGGTTCAGGGACAGATAATAAAGGAAAATTCAGGGTTCAGGGACAGATAATAAAGAAAAATTCAAGGTTCAGGACAGATAATAAAGGAAATTCAAGGTTCAGGACAGATAATAAAGGAAAATTCAGGGTTCAGGGACAGATAATAAAGAAAAATTCAAGGTTCAGGGACAGATAATAAAGGAAAATTTAGGGTTCAGGGACAGATAATAAAGAAAAATTCAAGGTTCAGGGACAGATAATAAAGGAAAATTCAAGGTTCAGGGACAGATAATAAAGGAAAATTCAGGGTTCAGGGACAGATAATAAAGAAAAATTCAAGGTTCAGGGACAGATAATAAAGGAAAATTTAGGGTTCAGGGACAGATAATAAAGAAAAATTCAAGGTTCAGGGACAGATAATAAAGGAAAATTCAAGGTTCAGGGACAGATATAAAGGAATTCAGGTTCAGGGACAGATAATAAAGAAAAATTCAGGGTTCAGGGACAGATAATAAAGGAAAATTCAGGGTTCAGGGACAGATAATAAAGGAAAATTTAGGGTTCAGGGACAGATAATAAAGGAAAATTCAGGGTTCAGGGACAGATAATAAAGGAAAATTCAGGGTTCAGGGACAGATAATAAAGGAAAATTCAGGGTTTGTGGACAGAAACCTTCATGCTAATCTAATCCCTGCGTATAAACGTAATAAGGAACAATTGAGGCTTGAAGAGTAATAAAGGAAATAAATAAATAATAAAACTAAAAGGAATAATATTGTGTCAAGAGGATAATGGAAATTCAGGTTCATGGACAGAGATCTTCATGCTAATCTAATCCTTGTGTGGAAACTGGTAATAAGAAGCAATTTAGAGGCTTGAGAGCGTACTAGAGTGAAGGAAAATATAGGAAAGTAAATTATAAGAAGGGAAGTTAACTATATTATCTGGGAAACAGTAACCTGGTGATATATAAGGCTGAGAGAGGCTAAGATAATGTATTGATTAGTAATGTTATCCCTTATCACTATATGTAGGTGTGGGAGTATGTTAGTAGTTAGTAGTGGTTAGTAGTATGAAGGAAAGTTAACTATATTATATGGGAAACAGTAACCTGCTGATATATAAGGCTGAAAGAGGCTAAGATAATGTATTGATTAGTAATGTTATCCTTTATCGCTATCTATCTGTGGGTGTGGGAGTATGCTAGTGATCATTATGGAAGGTAACTGAGGCAAGGATGCTGCTCTGTTAACTTTGTCCTGCATTCAGATCTACCTCCTGTATTAGTAATGAAGGGAAGCGCGGGGAAGCATAGGAATACATAGGAAGAATATATGAGTTGTTGCGTACATAGGAATACATAGGAAGAATAGATGTGACGGTTGCTGTGTACATAGGAATACATAGGAAGAATATATGAGAGTTGTTGCGTACATAGGAATACATAGGAAGGATAGATGTGACGGTTGCTGTGTACATAGGAAGGATAGATGTGACGGTTGCTGTGTACATAGGAAGGATATATGTGACGGTTGCTGTGTACATAGGAAGGATAGATGTGACGGTTGCTGTGTACATAGGAAGGATATATGTGACGGTTGCTGTGTACATAGGAAGGATAGATGTGACGGTTGCTGTGTACATAGGAAGGATAGATGTGACGGTTGCTGTGTACATAGGAAGGATAGATGTGACGGTTGCTGTGTACATAGGAAGGATAGATGTGACGGTTTGCTGTGTACATAGGAAGGATAGATGTGACGGTTGCTGTGTACATAGGAATACATAGGAAGAATAGATGTGACGGTTGCTGTGTACATAGGAATACATAGGAAGGATAGATGTGACGGTTGCTGTGTACATAGGAATACATAGGAAGGATAGATGTGACGGTTGCTGTGTACATAGGAATACATAGGAAGAATATATGAGAGTTGTTGCGTACATAGGAATACATAGGAAGGATAGATGTGAGGGTTGCTGTGTACATAGGAATACATAGGAAGGATAGATGTGGTGGTTGCTGCGTACATAGGAATACATAGGAAGGATAGATGTGAGGGTTGCTGTGTACATAGGAATACATAGGAAGGATAGATGTGAGGGTTGCTGTGTACATAGGAATACATAGGAAGAATAGATGTGAGGGTTGCTGTGTACATAGGAATACATAGGAAGGATAGATGTGGTGGTTGCTGTGTACATAGGAATACATAGGAAGGATAGATGTGAGGGTTGCTGTGTACATAGGAATACATAGGAAGAATATATGAGAGTTCCTGTACACACAAACTCAGCGGGACGTTTAGTCAAGTATCAAGTCAGGAACACTAGAATATTAATGTTGTCTTGACTCACTTTCTCTTCAATTATACGCCACTTGCTGGAGATGTAAAGGGGGGGGGAGGGGGGCGAGAGGTTCACTGAATATAAACTCCCCCTTTTGTAAGCTGGCTCTTCTTTTTTCAAGCTTCTTTAGTAAGGTGAGGGTATTTTTTCAAGCTTCTTTAGTAAGGTGAGGGTATTTTTTCAAGCTTCTTTAGTAAGGTGAGGGTATTTTTTTCAAGCTTCTTAGTAAGGTGAGGGTATTTTTTCAAGCTTCTTTAGTAAGGTGAGGATATTTTTTCAAGCTTCTTTAGTAAGGTGAGGGTATTTTTTCAAGCTTCTTTAGTAAGGTGAGGGTATTTTTTCAAGCTTCTTTAGTAAGGTGAGGGTATTTTTTCAAGCTTCTTTAGTAAGGTGAGGGTATTTTTTCAAGCTTCTTTAGTAAGGTGAGGGTATTTCAAGCTTTACATCCACACACTCAGATAAAAAAAATAATCCTTCGCAGAACTCACTTTATATTCGTAGTCAGGGATTATTCGGCTCACTTGACTCTATCTTTGATCGGAGGTAAGCGCGTAGTATAAGTTCTGTGCATGCAAATGTTTAAATGCATCGTAGCTTTGCCTTGGCGTGTCAGGGTAAGGCTGTTATGTGTTTCCCGGCTGGATGCACGCGGGGATTGCTTGGGGCCCGCAACTCGCCTCACCCGCGGCTCTGGAGGTGGCCTGGCAGACACACAGCCTCCAACACTGAATCCTTAATGCTGTTTGGTGTTAAGAACATAAGAACATAAGAAAATAAGGAAGCTACAACAGGCCGTGAGAACTACACGTGGTAGTTCCTGTTACTTAACACTACCTACATCCACCTTTCATCCCCATCCATAACACTGTCCAGCCTCCTTTTAAAGCTCCCTAATGACTCCCCACTAACCACCTGACGACTGAGTCCATTCCAACGAGAACGATAGATTGATGGAATGCACTTATAGAGGAAGGGATGTGTGTTAACAGTATATGTAAATTTTATGAAGAAAAATAGGATACCGTAGGTTAAAAATGGGACATTACAAGCTTGCCTCAAATCCTGTACCGTCAACAACACCACAGTCGCCACTACACCAATGTCGCCAGGCAAAGTTTACAGGCGAATATTATGAATTTTAGCACCACTACAGACTTGTATGTGCCACTGAAGACAGGTACATAATAGAAACTTCCGTGCATGCCTCTTCAGTGGCACACACAAGTCTGCAGTGACGCTAACATTGATAATATATGGCGCCTGGTGACACCAGTGCAGCGGCGACTATAGTGTTGGTGACGGTACATACACAAATAGGTAAACACACATTGTGAATTGTGAATGTCATTTTGAATTGGCTGAAATAAGGACTTCTAATCATCGTAACTGAAAACTGACTCCAGATTCGTGTTCAGCCTGCTCGAAAACTGCTAGGAACAAATTTCCAAGCAAATAAATTTTTCAAAAATTTTGGCAAATTTTGCAAGGGGTATGAAATAGGGACTTCTAATCATTGTAACTGAAAACTGACTCCAAATTCCTGTTCAGCATGCCCGATAAATGTTAGGAACAAATTTTCAAGCAAATCTATTTTTCAAAATTTTTGGCAAATTTTGCAAGGGGTATGCCTTGATTTTTTTTTTAAATCACGTTTTTGTCAATAATTAAAAAACTAAGCCAGATAGATGCAAAATTTATTGAAGTAGTATGAAGTAGATCAAGGGCTAACATTTGGTGTAAAGCAAAATAATATTGATTGGTAAATAACCGAGAAAATAGCATATTCGTACATTTATAAAAAAATTCAATTTTCCCGACAACCATGAGGTCTTTTGACAAGCTGATTACTGCATCATGTAGAACACCTCAAGATGAACCGTTGTTACTTCAATAAGTTCTTCTACGACTCATAGTTTTGCGGTAAAATAACAAAAAGCCTGATTTTCGTCAATTTTGGAATATTTTCAGCAGCCAGAAATCCGAAAATATTTTTTTCGCTAGATAAGTGGAAATACCGGGGATATAATTGTAGATCCATGCATTTACTATAACTTTTGATGGGTAAGTGTGGCTGTGTGAGAGATAATTTAGGAGCTGAACGTGTTATAGTAAATATATAAGTTTACACACAATAATTTGCATACAATTACAAAGAATCTTCCTCCTCTTCTTATAAACATGAACACAGATAGAGATAATCAGTGCTGGTAGGTGTGGTTGCATCTATGATAAATAATAGCAGTAGTAACTAGATGAAATAACAAGAAGTATACATGCCATTAACTCCCTTCTATTACCTGATACAAAAAGAATATTCTCTCTCTCTGTCTGTCTGTTGTCTGTCTGTTTGTCTGTCTGCCTGTCTCTCTGATCTCTCTTTCCCTTATTCCTCTCTCTCCTCT
>JACEEZ010007492.1:212217-219717 GCA_016584305.1 Chionoecetes opilio
GCAGAGAGACAGAGAGAGAGAGAGAGAGAAAGAGAGAGAGAAGAGAAGCAAGGAGAGAGACGAGAGAGAGAGAGGGAGGAGAGAAGAGTGGGCAGCGGGGGGAGATGTGGTGAGGACGTAAGTAATGTGTGGCTAGTCCCCACAAGTAGTTTCATCACAAGATGAGAAGGAGAGAGAGAGACAGCAGAGAGAGAGAGAGAAGAGAGAAGAAAGAGAGAGAGAAGAGAGGCAGTGTGTGAGAGTGGTATGCTGTGTTTTTGTGAGAAGAAGTGTGTGGTCTATTTGTACAAGTTAGTTTCATCACAATTGAGAGAAGGGAGAGGAGAGAGAGAGAGAGAGAGGAGAGAGAGGGAGAGAGAGAGAAGAGACGAGAGAGAGAGAGAGAGAGAGAGAAGATGAGAGAGAATGAGCAGAGAGAGAGAGAGACCCGGAGAGGAGAGAGAGAGAGAGAGAAGAGGAGAGAGTGCTAGGTTAGGGATGTACAAGAGTCTATAAATAACTACTGTATTATTCATTTATTGTTATTGGAATAGTGAGGCTAGTGGACTTGACGTAACATTACAGAGGGAATCCTATTTATGTTGTGTTAGGGATATACAAGAGAGTCTGTGAAGAACTAGTATTCATTCTTTGCTATTGTTATGGTGAAGATAGTAATGGACTTTTCGCAACATCACAGAGGGAATAATTTATATTGACTTTGTATCATCATCATCAATCATCGTCATCATCATAAAGAGAGAATAGAAGTCATCATCAAGTCAAATCGTTAATGTTTCAAAGACGATAACGTAAAAATAACACAAATAAAGGTAAAAAGACTGTTCTGTGGATATGAAAACACACACACACACACACACACACACACACGCACCCACCCACCCACCCACTACCCCACCCACCACCACCCACCAACCACCCACCCACCCACGCACGCACGCACGCACGCACGCACGCACGCACGCACGCACGCACGCACAAGCACGCACGCACGCACGCACGCACGCACGCACGCACACCACGCACGCACGCACGCACGACACACACGAAAGCACAGACGGAGGAATGTGAATTGAAACCCGAGCAACGAACTACCGTGCACTTATCGCCTTTGAGAGCGCGGCCGGTGGATGGCTGAAGACAGGCATCGAAGAAACTCAGACAAAGGCTTTGGCGAGGAGGGATCAAGTTTTGGCCGGGTTGAGTAGGTAAACAGGACGCTAAGATGCAAGGTGATGAGATATGCTTTGGGGGAGAGAGAGAGAGAGGAGAGGGGAGAGAGGAGAGAGAGAGGAGAGAGAAGAGAGGAGAAGAGAGAGAGAGAGAGAGAGAGAGAGAGAGAGAGAGAGAGAGAGAGAGATGACTTAGGACATTCCCTACCAAGTCCTCAACTACCCCTTGTCTGCACCTGATGGGCCTGACGTAGTTGCCCTTTGAGATCCTGAACTGACGGGGAAGAGCTTAAGTGGGAAGGGAAGGGAAAGGGAAGGGGTGAGGTGAAGGAAGAAAAGGGGGGGAAGGGAAGGAAGGGGGTGATGGAGAGGAAGGTGCGGGGGAAAGGGGAGGGGGGTGATGGAAGGGAAGGGGGGGAAGGGAAGGGAAGGGGTGATGGAGAGGAAGGTGGGAAGGGAAGGGAGGGGGTGATGGAAGAGAAGGTGGGAAGGGAAGGGAAGGGTGATGGAGAGGAAGGTGGGAAGGGAAGGGAGCGGGTGATGGAAGAGGAAGGTGGGAAGGGAAGGGAAGGGGTGAGGGAAGAGGAAGGTGGGGAAGGGAAGGGAAGGGTGATGGAAGAGGAAGTGTGGGGGAAGGGAGGGGGTGATGGAAGGAAGGTGGGAAGGGAAGGGAAGGGTTGATGGGGAAGGGAAGGGAAAGGGAGGGTGTGGAGGTGTGGAAGAGAGAAGGGTGTGGGGAAGTGCGAAGGAAGGGGGTGATGGAGAGGAAGGTGGCGGAAGGGAAGGGGTGATGGAAGAGGAAGGTGGGGGAAGGGAAGGGAAGGGTGATGGAAGAGGAAGGTGGCGGAAGGGAAGGGGTGATGGAAGAGGAAGGTGGCGGAAGGGAAAGGAAGGGGTGATGGAGAGGAAGGTGGGAAGGGAAGGGAAGGGTGATGGAAGAGGAAGGTGGGAAGGGAAGGGAAGGGTGATGGAGAGGAAGGTGGCGGAAGGGAAGGGGTGATGGAAGAGGTCGTGGGGGAAGGGAGACGCGGGAGCAGATTAGGTGGAGTAACGGAGGGGAAGGGGTGATTATAGAGGAAGAGGTATGAGTCAGTTTGTTGAAGGGAAGGGAAGGGGAGATAAGAGACACGAAGGGAAGGGGAGATAAGAGACACGAAGGGAAGGGGACTGAAGAGGTTGGATTAAGGATGGGGAGGTTTCGAGTGACTACCATCACCACCACCTTCAGGAAATGATCGGAGGCAAATCGTCCAGAATAAAAAATCGCATTGGAAATCACGCGAATAGTTTTGTGTTAAGTCCTCATTGGGGAATTTTCAGGATGTGATGGTGGTGGTAGTGATGATGAGGATGGTGATGGTACATAAAGGAAAAGATAAAAGAGTAAAAAATATAAGTAATAAACGGAAAAGTAGTACATATTAGTGTAGTATATATATTTTTTTTCTCCAACATTTCGTGTAAAATCGAAACCACTGATATTTTTGTTTTCATTGCAATTGTACATCTTTACGGCATGCTTCATTTTATGTACTGGTATATATAGTGAGGGTATTTAATTCACTAACTATACTACATGTTAATTGAGCAGTGTTAGTGGTGATGGTTATGGTGATGGTTATGGTGATGGTGGGTAATTATGATGAATTACACATGCTAACTTTTGTAAATGGATGTATAGTGAGTATTATAATGCTTTACATGAATGACTGATATTTGAATAGTTTGACATAGCTCTCGGTATTCCGCAGACAGAAATGCTCGTATATTATAAACTTTATCCATAGTAGTTCCCAACACACACACACACACACACACACAACACACACACACACACACACACACACACACACACACACACGGCTACCTCATATACCTGTTAGCAGCTTCCTGTACAAACCTACAAACTAACAAGAACCTGACAGAAAGAGAGAGAGAGAGAGAGGAGAGAGAGAGAGAGAGAGAGAGAGAGAGAGAGAGACGAGAGAGAGAGAGAGAGAGAGAGAGGAGAAAACTGAGAAAGAGAGGAGATGAGGGAGAGTAGAATACAGATAATATATAGGGTTTGCCAGATCTGTTCTACTAACACACACACACACACACACACCACACACACACACAACACACACACAGTAGCCAGCCAGCCAGCCAGCCAGGAGATAGATAGAGAGAGAGAGATAAGAGAGAGAGTTGAGTAAAGATAATCTAAATGGTTTGCCAGGCTTTGTTCTGCCTAACACACACACACACACACACACACACACACACCACACACACACACACACACACACACACACACACACAAGTAGCAGCCAGCCAGCCAGCCAGGAGATAGAGAGAGAGAGAGAGATAAGAGAGAGTTGAGTAAAGATAATAGAAAGGGTTTGCCAGGCTTTGTTCTGCCTAACACACACACACACACACACACACACACACACAGTAGTCAGCCAGGAGTCAGTAAGGCGGATTATCACCCCTTGGTAGTGCTGGAGCGGATCACAGAGCTGAGGATCCGGCTTGATTGTCAGCTGGCAGCGTCGAGGGAGTGATAAAACCCTTCCCTCACTGCACAAAGGGCGGGAACAAACAGGGCGGGGCAGGCGGAAGGGAGAGGAAGGTGGTTTGCCCTTTCACCCCTGTGTTGTCTCAGTCCCCCGGGTCTTTTAGGGAGTTTAAGAGCCCCAGGAAAACCACATGGAACAAATAGGGCGGGGCTGCCGTGAGGGTGAGGAGGGTGGCTCGAGACCATTGACGTTTGCCCTTTCATCCCTGTGTTGTTTTAGTCCCCCGGGTCTTTTAGGGAGATTAAGAGCCCCAGGGTAGCCACGAGGAGGGGAGGTTGCATCATTGACTCTAACTCGCATTAACTTTTTCATTATTATTATTGTTGTAGTTGTAGTAGTTTATAGTAGTAATAGTAGTAGTAGTATTAAGACGATGTACGTGTGATAACATGCGAGTTAGAGGCAATGATGCAACCTACCCTCGATGCAACCTGCCCCGCTCTCCCCTATAGGGTGTTGGAGGAGGCAGGGAGTCATGCTTGTGTCTCACCCTTCACTTACAGAGGGGTATTTAGTGGTGTTCGTAATAGGTAGATAACAGGAACTACTTCGTGTAGGTCTCACGGGCTCTTGTAACTTCCTTATTTTCTTATGTTCTTATGTTCTTATATGTTCTCAGTAGCCCAAAATGAAAAAGAGATGGAGAAAATGAATATGTGATGGAGGAGTGAAGGGAAATGAGGGTGTATGTGTTTCCTAGTTGGTATATCAATATAATTATAAATATTTATCGGAATTGAACCAATGCGAGAAAAAGACAAGATTTATCAAAAAATAAAAAATAAAAAGTGAAGAGTACATACGAAGAGTGGGAGGAAGGAGAGGAAGAGGAGGGAAAACTGGGAGAAAAAAAGAGGAGGAAGAGGAGGAAGAAGAATAGGAGGAGATAGAGGAAGAGTAGGAAGACAAGGAGGATAAAGAGACATAGAACATTGGTGGCATTAGGAGGTAGGGGAGGGGTCTTGTGTGGGCCATGGATGGTGGACCACTTCCTGGCTGGTCCAAGTTATGATGAACTTTGGGACTCCCTGGAGCCTTGCCCTTGTGAACACGCTGGGAGGGAGGGAGAGGAGAGGAAAGAGAGAAGAAGAATAGAACGAGACAGGAAAGGTGGGAAAGAAGTAGAAGCAGGAGAGACAAGGAAGAATAGGGAAATGGGAGGGAGGGAGAGAGGTAGAAGAGCAGGGAGAGGAGAAGAGGAGAAGGTAGAAGAGGGAGAGGAGAGGAGGTGAGGGTGAGGGAGGGAGGAGGGGAAGGAGACAGGAAGACAAGGAAAGTAGGAAAGGGAAATGGATAAGAAAGCAAAGGAGGAAGAGGAGAGGAGAGGTGAGGGTAGAGAGAGAGAGGAGAGGAAGGAGACAGGAAGACAAGGAAAGTAGGAAGAGGAAATGATAAGAAAGCAAAGAAAGGGGAAGGGTTAGGATAGGGAAAGGAGAGGAGAGAAGGAGGGAGGGAAGGAACAATACATGCAGACAAGGAAAGTAAGAGAGTAGGAAGGGAAAATGATAATAAGAAAGCAAAGAAAGGTAAAAGGTTAGATAGGGAAAGGAGAGGAGGGAAGGAGGAAGCGAGGGAACAAGACAGTAAGGAAAGTAGGAAGGTAGGAAGGTAGGAAAGGGGAAAGGATGAAAAGCTAAAGACAAAGGAAAGGGCAAAATAACGAAGACGAAGGAGGAGCAGGAGAGATGTGATGAATGAGGGAGGGAGATATTAGTCATAGTATCCATTTCTTCCTCTGTTTTCGATTCCTTCCTTTATCTTACTTCTCTTATTCCCTCCTTTCTCTCTTCCACTGATTATTTTTCCCCTATTTCTCTTATTTGATTATTCTTTTTCCTCGTATTTTCCTGTGGCTACTTTTTTACTTTTATTTTTCTGGGCTTATTTTCGTTCACGCTATACTATCCCCTCTTCCCCTCCACACACCCTCCCCCTTCCCCCCCTCAATCAGACGACCCCTCCCCTTCCCCCACCCACACACAGGCACACAACCTTCCCACACACACCCTCCCCCTTCCCCTTCCCCCCATCGATCAGACAACCCTCCCCTTCCCCCACCCACACACAGGCACACAACCTCCCCCACACCCCCTTTCGCCCCACACCCCCTCCACCTTCCCCTTCCCCCCCCTGATCAGCCCTTCCCTCCCCCAGTCAGCCCTCCCCTCCCCCCCGATCAGGCAACCCCTCTCCTACCCCCCACTGTCAGACCCCCCCCCCCCCCCTCCCCTTCACTGTCAGGCCCCCCCCCCTTCACGGTCAGGCACACAAACATAGGTGACAGAATAATAACACACACCCACCCCTTTCCCCCCACACAGCCTCCCCCTTCCCCCCTCGATCAGGCAACCCCTCCCCTTTCCCCCCACTGTCAGGCACCCCTCCCCCAACACACGGTCACGCCCCCCCACCCCAACACAAACATAGGTGACAGAATAAAACTTTAAAAGCCGTGATAACATGATACGCGTGCCACTCAACACTATTAGCGCCCTGTCACGCCTGTCTCGCTGTGCTTACGTACTTGTTCAAACGCCAGGCTTTCCATCAGATAAGAGAAGATTTGCAAGTTGATGAATGCTACACACTAACTAATATACATACAATGCTTTTTTTCGTATCCTATTTGTTGCTTTTATTCATATTTCAAACGCATTATAGTTATCTCTTGTTTTTTTATTTTTTTTTTTTTTTTTTGGCAACTATATAGATTACAAATACATCGATTTTTTTCATATATAATTTTTTTTTAAACTCATATTTCAAACGTATTAAAATGTTCTCTTGTATGTTTTTAATTTTTTTTTTATGCTGCATTGGTAATTGTGTGTAATGTGTTTAAATTGTACTGTTATTGGTGTGTGTGTGTGTGTGTGTGTGTGTGTGTGTGTGTGTGTGTGTGTGTGTGTGTGTGTGTGTGTGTGTGTGTGTGTGTGTGTGTGTCCCTATGTGTTCCTAGCGTTCTTTCCATATCTCTTCTTTTCTCTCTCATCCTATTTTTTCTTTTTCTAGGATTTTTACTTCCTTTCTGCTTCTATGCCATCCTCCATCCTCCATAAATTTTCTTTCCATGCCATCTCCTCCTAACATTCTTTTCTCCCTCTTCAAATCATCATATTCCTCTCTCTCTCCTCTCTCTCCTCTCTCTCTCTCTCTCTCTCTCTCTCTCTCTCTCTCTCTCTCTCTTTCCTCCTCTCTCCTCTCTCTCTTCCCTCTCAGTTAGAACTGATAACAGATCTCGCATTCTCGCTTCAATCCAATGGGTGACGTCGCCGTATAGTCTCTAGTTGGTTTGTTAAAGTTTCACTCACGACACCACGCTCCACACAACACCACACCAGTTTACACACACACACACACACACACACACACACACACACACACACACACACACACACACACACACAGAGAGAGAGACTTGATCGTTATGTGTATTTTATTGTGTCGAGGTGTTGAGAGGCGGCAGACGGAGACAAGACGAAGAGGAAGGAAAGAAAGTGAGGAGAGAGAGAGAGAGAGAGAGAGAGAGAGAGAGACGAGAGAGAGAGAGAGAGAGAGGAGAGAGAGAGAGAGAGAGAGAGAGGGAGAAGAGAGAAGAGAGTGAAGGGAGAAGTAGAGAGAGAAGAGAGAGAGAAGGAAGAGAGGAGAGGTAAACGCGAAGAACGTAATGGGAATGATGTGAGGAAAAAAAGACATGAAGGAAAGGAAGGAAGGGGGGAAGGAAAGGAGGAAGGGGGAAGGAAGGAAGGAAGGGGAAGAGAAGG
>JACEEZ010007492.1:232217-237217 GCA_016584305.1 Chionoecetes opilio
GAAGAAATATACTGGCGGAAGAGGAGGAGGAGGAGGTTGAGAATAGGAAGAAAAATAAGTTTAGCAGGAAATGCATTCTATTCAGTGAACAATAAAACAAGCAAATGAGCGGAGATGGGAAGATGAAGAGAGGTGATTATTTACTAGAAGAGAAGAGATGAAGAAGGAGAAGATGAAGAGAGATAATAATTTACCTCAGTCTTTTCTCCCCTGTTTTTTTTGCATGCAGATATTTTTGGTTTTTTCACATGCAGATATTTTTGGTTTTTTTCACATGCAGATATTTTTGGTTTTTTCACATGCAGATATTTTTGGTTTTTTCACATGCAGATATTTTTGGGTTTTTCACATGCAGATATTTTTGGTTTTTTCACATGCAGATATTTTTGGTTTTTTCACATGCAGATATTTTTGGTTTTTTCACATGCAGATATTTTTGGTTTTTTCACATGCAGCTATTTTTGGTTTTTTCACATGCAGATATTTTTGTTTTTTTTGCATGCAGATATGTTTGGTTTTTTCACATGCAGATATTTTTGGTTTTTTCACATGCAGATATTTTGGGTTTTTTTGCATGCAGATATTTTGTTTAAGCCATGAGAAATTGCTTCCTCCCTTTAACCCCTTGAGGCCCACACCGTAATTTCCATCGTAATTTGGATACCATTAGACAATTTTAATGAATATAAGCAATATTTTAATAGATATGACCTGTTTAGTATATTTGTGTACTAGTTAATTTGGTATATTAAATTACTTTTCGTAATTATATGGCTGACAACAGATGATTTTATGCAGCAAAGGAATCACACATTGTCTCATCATTCACACCTGAAGAAAAACACATTTTATCACCCCTATATATACCTCCCATATCAAACGTAGAATAACTATATATAATAACTAATATACAATTCACTCTTTAACCCCTTAAGACCCAGAACGTAATTTCCATTGTAATTTGGGTACCATTAGACGATTTTTAGTGACTATAAGCAATATTTTATGGATAGGACCTGTTTAGTATCCTTGTCGACTAACTAATTTGGTATATTCAGTTACTTTTCGTAATTTTATGGCTCAACAACATACGATGTTTTATAGGAAAGGAAAGATCTGGGCGTGAAGGGGTTAGTGTCACCCATGAGGCGTAATTCAGACTTTGTAATTAGAGTAAAAGCGAAAAAGGGAGCTCAAACATTTATAGATAATCTGACTTTATGTATTTATGACTAATTCTAGATATAAATAAACCCTTTTTATTCTCTATATAGAAAAAAATAATGGGATAGATATATGAATAAAAGTTAATAAGAGAAAGAAGAAGAAAAAACTGGGTCCCATTAATCAACCTCTTCTAAGAAATTCTATTAATCTAAACCTCTAATTAAATGGATCCCTTTTCTCCTTCTATTAATAAGTGGAATAGATACATATATGAACTAGTTACTTTAGTTTAGTTAGTTTATTTAGTTAGTTTAAGTTTAGTTTAGTTAGTTTATTTAGTTAGTTTAAGTTTAGTTTAGTTAGTTTAAGTTTAGTTTAAGTTTAGTTTAGTTAGTTTAAGTTTAGTTTAGTTAGTTTATGTTTAGTTAGTTTAGTTTAGTTAGTTTAAGTTTAGTTTAGTTAGTTTATTTATTTAGTTTAAGTTTAGTTTAGTTAGTTTGTTTATTTAGTTTAAGTTTAGTTTAGTTTAGTTCGTTTATTTAGTTAGTTTAAGTTTAGTTTAGTTCGTGTATTTAGTTAGTTTAAGTTTAGTTTAGTTAGTTTGTTTATTTAGTTTAAATTTAGTTTAGTTTAGTTAGTTTGTTTATTTAGTTTAAGTTTAGTTTAGTTTAGTTAGTTTAAGTTTAGTTTAAGTTTACTTAGTTAGTTTAAGTATAGTTTAATTAGTTTAGTTTATTTACAAAGAGAACGATACAATGGGTCCCATGAGTTAACAGGGAACATTCAAAGCTTTACAATTAAGCTTCTAATGACGTGATTTAGCCTTGATGAGGTGCTTGTAATGTGCTTCAATTACCTTTATTGTACGACCTGTGTGTGTGTGTGTGTGTGTGTGTGTGTTGTGTGTGTGTGTGTGTGTGTGTGTGTGTGTGTGTGTGTGTGTGTGTGTGTGTGTGTCTGTGTCTGTGTCTGTATGTGTGTGTGTGCGTGTGTCTCCAACTGACTCATTCATTCATCCACACCCACATTCTCTCTCTCTCTCTCTCTCTCTCTCTCTCTCTCTCTCTCTCTCTCTCTCTCTCTCTCTCTCTCTCTCTCTCTCTCTCTCTCCTCTCTCTCTCTCTCTCTCTCTCTCTCTCTCTCTCTCTCTCTCTCTCTCATTTCATCTTCCTCAAAATCTCCCCCATGATCAATCTTACATTTTCCCTCCTTTTCCCCTCTTCCCTTTCCTATTTTTACACTATTTCCCCTCCTCCACCTCCTCTCCTTTATCCCCTTTTAAATAATGGGTACCCGGTTTATGTCCCCTCATTGCATTCCCCTCTGTGCTGCCCCCTTTTTTCCCCTCTTTCTCTCCCTCTTTCTCTCTCCTTTTCCTTTCTAATCCGTCTATCTCCTTGTGAGAAGTAAATAGCTCCTCTCTGCTTCCTGTTTACCCCATCACCCTTTACTTAGCTGATTTTTATCATCACTTTCTCATTCATCCGTATTTTCCTTCCCTTGCAAGATTTCAGTGTGTTTTCTTTCCTTCCCTTCCCTTCCCTTCTTTCTCTTCTCTTCTCTTCTCTTCTCTTCTCTTCTCTTCTCTTCCCTTCCCTTCCCTTCCTTTCCCTTCCCTTCCCTTCCCTTCCCTTCCCTTCCCTTCCCTTCCCTTCCCTTCCCTTCCCTTCCCTTCCCTTCTCTTATCTTTCTTCTCTTCTTCTCTTCTTCTTCTCTTCCCTTCTCTTCCTTTCTCTTCTCTTCCCTTCTCTTCTCTTCCCTTCCTATCCCTTCCCTTCCCTTCCCTTCCCTTCCTTCCCTCCTTCTCTTCTCTTCCCTTCCTATCCCTTCCCTTCCTCCCTTCCCTTCCCTTCCCTTCCCTTCCCTTCTCTTATCTTCCCTCCCCTTCCCTTCCCTTCCCTTCCCTTATCTTCTTCTTCTTCTTCTCTTCCCTTCTCTTCCTTCTCTTCTCTTCCCTTCCTATCCCCCTTCCCTTCCCTTCCCTTCCCTTCCCTTCCCATTCCCTTCCCTTCCCTTCCCTTCCCTTCCTATCCCTTCCCTTCCTACCCCTTCCCTTCTATTCCCTTCCCTTCCCTTCCTTCCCTTCCCTTCCCTTCCCTTCCCTTCAGTCCACTCTTATCTTCAGTTTCTCTTGTCAGCGTCCGTCATCTGTTTATTCACAAAATTTATCTCTATTTTTGTATCTTTGTGTTTTGATAGTGTGTTTGGTGCCCCTATTTTCCCCTTAATGGCAGTGCATGAAACATCGATTATATTATCACAGGTAATTAATTGTGAACACGAAAACGCGATCATAATGACACGAATGATACAACAACAACAACAACAAAATTATCCTAGGTAAAAAGAAAAAAGTATCTTCAGTAAAAAAAACCAAAAAATATAAAAATAAAATCCTTCTCTCCATCTTAGGTATAAAAATATATATTATCTGTAGTGGAAAACAAAACACAAAATAAAAAAAAGAAAACCCTCTTCGCCATCTTAGGTAAAAAGAAAAATATCTTAAGTAAAAAAAAAAAAAAAAAAAAAAAATCTCTCCATCTGAGGTAAAACTAAAAATATTGAGTAAATAAAAACAGTCGAAAAAGATTGTTCTCAGTCTATTGTCCTAACTGGCCAGTAACCACCCACACCGAAAAAGTACTCACGCCCTCGTAATCACCCGTTTTGTGGTGTTGTAGTGGTCCGAGGGGAGAAAACGAGTATGGGATGTGAGGGGAAAGGAGTTAGGAGGGGAAAGGGCTGTAGGACTGGTGTAGTTGTGTGAAGGAGTAGTAGTAGTAGTAGTAGTAGTAGTAGTAGTAGTAGTAGTAGTAGGAGGAGGAGGAGGAAGAGGAGAGAGATAGGCAACGTAAAAGAGGGGAAATGAGATGGTGGATTGGTGAAATGAGAGAGAGAGAGAGGAGAGAGAGAGAGAGAGAAGAGAGAGAGAGAGAGAGAGAGAGAAGAGAGAGAGAGAGAGAGAGAGATGAGAGAGAGAGAGAGAGAGAGAGAGAGATGAAAATATGATCAAGAAGAAAAGATTGAAGGGATGGAGACTTAAATTTGGAGTGAAATATTGAGGAGAGAGAGAGAGAGAGAGAGAGAGAGAGGAGAGAGAGAGAGAGAGAGAGAGAGAGAGAGAGAGAGAGAGAGGAGAGAGAGGAGAGAGAGGAGAGAGAGAGAGAGAGAGGGAGAGAGAGAGGAGAGGGAGCGAAGAGAGAGAGAGAGAGAGGAGCGCAAAGAGAGGGGAAAGGGGAGAGAGGAAGAGAGAGGGGAGAAAGGGGGGGGGGTAAGAGTCATGGCAAATCAAGTAAGGCAACAGTGAAAGGAAAATTTATAGGGAGCCAAATTGTGTCTTGACGGAGAGGTGAAATGTCCCGTAAATGTGACCGAAAAATGTGACCTGATTACCAAAATTACAAGGCAGTGGTGGTTCGTTCCCAAGCCCTCCTCTTCATTTCTTTCTCTTTTCTTTCTTCTCTCATTTCTTTCTTCTCTCATTTCTTTCCTCTGTCCATACATTTTTGAAGTCTTGGTTCGTTTCCTTGCCCTTCTCTCTCATTTCTTTCCTCTTTTTCTTTCTTTCTTTTATTTATTTCCTCGTTTTCTTTCTCATTTCTTTCCTCTTTTTCTTTCTTCTCACATTTCTTTCCTCTTTTTATTTCTTCTCTCTTATTTATTTTCTCTTTTTCTTTCTTCTCTCATTTCTTTCCTCGTTTTTCTTCTCATTTCTTTCCTCGTTTTCTTTCTTCTCTCATTCTTTCCTCTTTTTCTTTCTCTCATTTCTATCCTCGTTTTCTTTCTCTCTGTCATTTCTTTTCTCTTTTTCCTTCTCATTTCTTTCCTCG
>JACEEZ010007492.1:242217-254755 GCA_016584305.1 Chionoecetes opilio
ATCTTCTTCCCTTAATTTCCCTTCTCTTATCTTCTCTTCTTCTCTTCTTCCCTTAATTTCCCTTCCCTTCCTTACTTCCCTTCCCTTATCTTCCTTCTTTCCCTTAATTTCCCTTCTCTTATCTTCTCTTCCCTTAATTTCCCTTCTCTTATCTTCTCTTCTCTTCTCTTCCCTTAATTTCCCTTCCTTCTCTTCTCTTCCCTTCCCTTCTCTTCTCTTCTCTTCCCTTAATTTCCCTTCTCTTATCTTCTCTTCCCTTAATTTCCCTTCTCTTATCTTCTCTTCCCTTCTCTTTATCTTCTCTTATCTTCTCTTCGTTCCACTTTCACTCTGTTTACTCTTTTTTTTTTTATCCCTTTTTTTAGTAACCTTTTTTCACTATTTATTTTTACACTAACTTTTTTATTTCTTACCTTTTTTTCACTTTTTTTTTACACCATCTTTTATTTAACCTTTTTTTCCCTTTTTTTTTACACCATTTCTTTTATTTACCTTTTTTTCACTACTTTTTTTTTTACACCATCTTTTATTTAACCTTTTTTCCCCTTTTTTTTTACACCTTTTTTATTTTTACCTTTTTTTCACTTTTTTTTTACACCATCTTTTGATTTAACCTTTTTTCACTACTTTTTTTTTACACCATCTTTTATTTAACCTTTTTTCACTACTTTTTTTTTTACACCATCTTTTATTTAACCTTTTTTCCTCTTTTTTTACACCTTTTTATTTTACCTTTTTTTCACTTTTTTTTTACACCATCTTTTATTTAACCTTTTTTCCCTTTTTTTTACACCATCTTTTATTTAACCTTTTTTCACTACTTTTTTTTTACACCATCTTTTATTTAACCTTTTTTCACTACTTTTTTTTTACACCATCTTTATTTAACCTTTTTTTCCTTTTTTTTTAACCATCTTTTATTTAACCTTTTTTTCACTACTTTTTTTTTTACACCATCTTTTATTTAACCTTTTTTTCCCTTTTTTTTTACACCATCTTTTATTTAACCTTTTTTCCCCTTTTTTTTTTACACCTTTTTTATTTTTTACCTTTTTTTCACTTTTTTTTTTCCACCATCTTTTATTTAAACCTTTTTTTCCCTTTTTTTTCCACCATCTTTTATTTAACCTTTTTTTCCCTTTTTTTTACACCATCTTTTATTTAACCTTTTTTCACTCCTTACTTTTTTTTACACCATTTTTATTTTTTACCTTTTTTTCACTTTTTTTTACACCATCTTTTATTTAACCTTTTTTTCCTCTTTTCTTTTTACACCATCTTTTATTTAACCTTTTTTTCCCTTTTTTTTACACCATCTTTTATTTAACCTTTTTTTCACTACTTTTTTTTTACACCATCTTTTATTTAACCTTTTTTTCCTTTTTTTTTTTTACACCATCTTTTATTTAACCTTTTTTTCACTACTTTTTTTTTACACCATCTTTTATTTAACCTTTTTTCACTACTTTTTTTTTACACCATCTTTTATTTAACCTTTTTTCACTACTTTTTTTTTACACCATCTTTTATTTAACCTTTTTTTCCCTTTTTTTTACACCATCTTTTATTTAACCTTTTTTCACTACTTTTTTTTTTTACACCATCTTTTATTTAACCTTTTTTCCCCCTTTTTTTTTTACACCTTTTTATTTTTACCTTTTTTTTCACTTTTTTTTTACACCATCTTTTATTTAACCTTTTTTTCCCTTTTTTTTACACCATCTTTTATTTAACCTTTTTTCACTACTTTTTTTTTTTACACCATCTTTTATTTAACCTTTTTTTCACCTTTTTTTTACACCATCTTTTATGTAACCTTTTTTTCACTACTTTTTTTTACACCATCTTTTATTTAACCTTTTTTTCCCTTTTTTTTACACCATCTTTTATTTAACCTTTTTTTCCCTTTTTTTTTTTACACCATCTTTTATTTAACCTTTTTTCACTACTTTTTTTTTACACCATCTTTTATTTAACCTTTTTTTCCCTTTTTTTTACACATCTTTTATTTAACCTTTTTTTCCCTTTTTTTACACCATCTTTTATTTAACCTTTTTTTCACTACTTTTTTTTTACACCATTTTTTATTTAACCTTTTTTTCACTACTTTTTTTTTACACCATCTTTTATTTAACCTTTTTTCACTCCGACTTTTTTTACACTACTTTTTTTTTTTCCTTTTTTTAACTACTTATTTTTGCACCACCTGTACTTTTTACCCTTTTTGCATTCTTTACTAGTACTTTTTTTACGCGTTACCTTTCCTTTACTTTTTTTTTACTCAACTTTTTTCAACCTCTTTTTCATTCATAACTTTTTCACTCTTTGTTTACACTTTTTATGTAACCTATTTTTATACTCTTACTTTATACACTTTACTAACCTTTTTATTCACTTAACTTATTTATTCACTACCTTTTTTTATTACCTCTTTTTACTATACTTTTTTTTTACACTCTACCTTTTATTTTACCTTGTTTTTACTTTAGTTTTTTTTAACAACTTTGTTTCGCCTTTTTTTCACTTTACTTTCCTTAACACTCTTTATCCTCGCCAAGACCACCGCATGAAAAAGAGGCCCCAACAAAAGCCTAAAGAGGAACGGCCTGGGTAAAGCTGGCGGGGGCGGGAAGACGGGGAGTGGCGAAGGAGTGAGTGGGGGGGGTGAATGAGTGGCCAAAGGAGGGGGGGGGGGGCAAAGGAGTGGCGTCTCGGTAATTAAAACCAATTCCACGCACCAGTTGCTCCTAAGTCCCGCCAGGAGTCCCCGCGCCGCCTCCTGGTGATCGATGTGGTGCTTTGGCGGCTGTCCAGGCAGTACACGCGTCCCTAAGAGAACACACACAGGCCCGTAAAACTAATGAAACTAAAGAACTAACTCATGAAAATGTGTTAGTATCCCAGGTGAAATTACCAAGGAAAGAGTTGGTATGTCTGTTAACTAAGGAGAAGAGGACCTATGAAGCGATACTAAGCGTCAAAGGTCACAAGAAGAAGAAGAAAACTAATGAAAATGTGTTAGTATCCCAGATGAAATAACCAAGGGAAGAGTTGACAAGGCTGTTAACTAAGGAGGCGAAGTTGAAGATGACCTATGAAGCATTACTAAGCATCTAAGGTCACAAGAAGAAGAAGTGGAGAGTAATAATGATACTTATTCGCTTTCTACAACAGTTCTGAACATCACTTACAACCTAACGCGCCTCATCTTTCCATATGGTCCTGGCTGGCTACACTCGCCCCTAAGAGCACAACACACACACACACATGACCGAAAAACTAATGAAAATGTGTTAGTATCCCAGGTGAAATAGCCAAGCGAAAAAGTTGACGAGTTTGTTAACTAAGGAGACGACGTTGAAGAGGCCCTATGGAGTCATCAGATAGTTAGTGCGGAGTCAATAGGGAGTTTTAAAAGGAGGCTAATTTTTCATGGATGGAGATGAAAGGTGGATGTAGGTAGTTTTAAGTAACAGGAACTACCACGTGTAGGTCTCCCGGCCTCTTGTAGCTTCCTTATTTTCTTATGTTCGTATGTTCTTATGAAGCGATACTAAGCGTCAATGGTCACAAGAAGAAGGGGAGAGTAATACTGCCATTTATTTGCTTTCTACAACAGTTCTGAACATCACTTACAGCCTGGGATAATAGTACGGAATTTATAGTTAATATCCGTGTGTTATTTTTACATGTGGTACGTACGTGAGAATGGCTTAGAATGTCTACAAGCCTCATTCTCAGTCCTCTCCCATCTCGGTATTGCCAACTCCAGGCTGCGTTTTTATAAAGTAGTTAGTTACGTAATTCCGCCAGCCAACTCACTGCGCCACACAACTTGGTCTGTATTTATACGTAAAGTTAGCCCGTCATGGTATTTGGTTACTCATACCTCACTGCACACGCTCAAAGTCTGTCAATAGACCTGGTACTCAATCTGTTGAGTAGACACATACATACATCTTTCTTAGACATATAGACACAGTGGGCCTCTTATGATTCATTGATATAAATTAGGAAAGTTACGGTGATTCAAACTCAGGTAATCAACTCAGGTCAGGTCAAACTCAGCAATAAGTATGTAACGTATCCCTTATGATATATTAACCCCTTGAGGCCCACAACGTAATTTCCATTGTAATTTGGATACCATCAGACAATTTTAATGAATGTAAGCAATATTTTAATAGATATGACCTGTTTAGTATCCTTGTCCACTAGATAATTTGGTTTATTTAGTTACTTTTCGTAATTGTATAGCTAACAACAGAGGATCTTATATAGCAAAGGAAAGATCTGGGCGTGCATGGGGCTAATTAATATTTAGAAAGTTACGGTGATTCAGTACCTTAGAATTACACATAAATAAGTTACGCATTTTTTACAGTAAATAAATCAAGTGGGAAATGGTGTAGGTATAAGAACTTAGGTAAGAACAACAACTATGTAATCCAATAACCAGGTTTCATCCCTTCACGCCCAGATCTTTCCTTTGCTATATAAAATTGTCTATTGTTAGCCATAAAATTACGAAAAGTGACTGAATATACCAAATTGACTAGTGGACAAGGATACTAAACAGTCATATCTATAAAATATTGCTTATATTCATTAAAATCGTCTAATGGTAGCCAGATAACAATGGAAATTACGCTCTGGGTCTCAAGGGGTTAAGGAAAAAATAATGGTTGAAAAATATATGATGGGAAAAACTAGTGATGAGATCTTGAATAACACTTGGGTTTTGGGGTGATTATGGAAAAACTGTAATATTATTGAAGAGTTTTGGGGTGATTATGGAAAAACTGTAATATTATTGAAGAGTTTTGGGGTGATTATGGAAAAACTGTAATATTATTGAAGAGTTTTGGGGTGATTATGGAAAAACTGTGTTATTATTGAAAAGTTTTGGGGTGATTATGGAAAAACTGTAATATTATTGAAGAGTTTTGGGGTGATTATGGAAAAACTGTAATATTATTGAAAAGTTTTGGGGTGATTATGGAAAAACTGTAGTATTATTGAAGAGTTTTGGGGTGATTATGGAAAAACTGTAGTATTATTGAAGAGTTTTGGGGTGATTATGGAAAAACTGTAATATTATTGAAAAGTTTTGGGGTGATTATGGAAAAACTGTAATATTATTGAAGAGTTTTGGGGTGATTATGGAAAAACTGTAATATTATTGAAGAGTTTTGGGGTGATTATGGAAAAACTGTAATATTATTGAAAAGTTTTGGGGTGATTATGGAAAAACTGTAGTATTATTGAAGAGTTTTGGGGTGATTATGGAAAAACTGTAATATTATTGAAAAGTTTTGGGGTGATTATGGAAAAACTGTATTATTATTGAAGAGTTTTGGGGTGATTATGGAAAAACTGTAATATTATTGAAGAGTTTTGGGTGATTATGGAAAACTGTAGTATTATTGAAAAGTTTTGGGGTGATTATGGAAAAACTGTAGTATTATTGAAGAGTTTTGGGGTGATTATGGAAAAACTGTAATATTATTGAAAAGTTTTGGGGTGATTATGGAAAAACTGTAGTATTATTGAAGCGTTTTGGGGTGATTATGGAAAAACTGTAGTATTATTGAAGAGTTTTGGGGTGATTATGGAAAAACTGTAGTATTATTGAAGAGTTTTGGGGTGATTATGGAAAAACTGTAATATTATTGAAAGTTTTGGGGGGATTATGGAAAAACTGTAGTATTATTGAAGCGTTTTGGGGTGATTATGGAAAAACTGTAATATTATTGAAGAGTTTTGGGGTGATTATGGAAAAACTGTAGTATTATTGAAAAGTTTTGGGGTGATTATGGAAAAACTGTAATATTATTGAAAAGTTTTGGGGTGATTATGGAAAAACTGTAATATTATTGAAGAGTTTTGGGGTGATTATGGAAAAACTGTAATATTATTGAAGAGTTTTGGGGTGATTATGGAAAAACTGTAATATTATTGAAAAGTTTTGGGGTGATTATGGAAAAACTGTAGTATTATTGAAGAGTTTTGGGGTGATTATGGAAAAACTGTAGTATTATTGAAAAGTTTTGGGGTGATTATGGAAAAAAATGTAATATTATTGAAAAGTTTTGGGGTGATTATGGAAAAACTGTAATATTATTGAAGAGTTTTGGGGTGATTATGGAAAAACTGTAGTATTATTGAAGAGTTTTGGGGTGATTATGGAAAAACTGTAATATTATTGAAAAGTTTTGGGGTGATTATGGAAAAACTGTATATTATTGAAAAGTTTTGGGGTGATTATGGAAAACTGTAATATTATTGAAAAGTTTTGGGGTGATTATGGAAAAAACTGTAATATATTGAAAAGTTTGGGTGATTATGGAAAAACTGTAATATTATTGAAAAGTTTTGGGGTGATTATGGAAAAACTGTGTTATTATTGAAGAGTTTTGGGGTGATTATGGAAAAACTGTAGTATTATTGAAAGTTTTGGGGTGATTATGGAAAACTGTAATATTATTGAAAGTTTTGGGGTGATTATGGAAAAACTGTGTTATTATTGAAGAGTTTTGGGTGATTATGGAAAAACTGTAGTATTATTGAAGAGTTTTGGGTGATTATGGAAAAACTGTAGTATTATTGAAGTTTTGGGGTGATTATGGAAAAACTGTAATATTATTGAAGAGTTTTGGGGTGATTATGGAAAAACTGTGTTATTATTGAAGAGTTTTGGGGTGATTATGGAAAAACTGTAGTATTATTGAAGAGTTTTGGGGTGATTATGGAAAAACTGTAGTATTATTGAAGAGTTTTGGGGTGATTATGGAAAAACTGTAGTATTATTGAAGAGTTTTGGGGTGATTATGGAAAAACTAGTATTATTGAAGAGTTTTGGGGTGATTATGGAAAAACTGTAGTATTATTGAAGAGTTTTGGGGTGATTATGGAAAAACTGTAGTTTTTATTGAAGAGTTTTGGGGTGATTATGGAAAAACTGTAGTATTATTGAAGAGTTTTGGGGTGATTATGGAAAAACTGTAATATTATTGAAGAGGTTTGGGGTGATTATGGAAAAACTGTAATATTATTGAAGAGTTTTGGGGTGATTATGGAAAAACTGTAATATTATTGAAGAGTTTTGGGGTGTTTATGGAAAAACTGTAATATTATTGAAGAGTTTTGGGGTGATTATGGAAAAACTAGTATTATTGAAGAGTTTTGGGGTGATTATGGAAAAACTGTAGTATTATTGAAGAGTTTTGGGGTGATTATGGAAAAACTGTAATATTATTGAAGAGTTTTGGGGTGATTATGGAAAAACTAATATTATTGAAGAGTTTTGGGGTTGTTATGGAAAAACTGTAATATTATTGAAGAGTCTTGGGGTGATTATGAAAAAACTGTAGTATTATTGAAGCGTTTTGGGGTGATTATGGAAAAACAGTAGTATTATTGAAGAGTTTTGGGGTGATTATGGAAAAACTGTAATATTATTGAAGAGTCTTGGGGTGATTATGGAAAAACAGTAGTATTATTGAAGAGTTTTGGGGTGATTATGGAAAAACAGTAGTATTATTGAAGAGTTTTGGGGTGATTATGGAAAAACTGTAATATTATTGAAGAGTTTTGGGGTGATTATGGAAAAACTGTAGTATTATTGAAAACGTTTTTGGGGTGATTATGGAAAACAGTAGTATTATTGAAGAGTTTTGGGGTGATTATGGAAAAACAGTAGTATTATTGAAGAGTCTTGGGGTGATTATGAAAAACTGTAGTATTATTGAAGAGTTTTGGGGTGATTATGGAAAAACTGTAGTATTATTGAAGAGTTTTGGGGTGATTATGGAAAAAAATAGTATTATTGAAGAGTTTTGGGGTGATTATGGAAAAACTATATTATTGAAGAGTTTTGGGGTGATTATGGAAAAAACTAGTATTATTGAAGCGTTTTGGGGTGATTATGGAAAAACTATTATTATTGAAGAGTTTTGGGGTGATTATGGAAAAACTGTAGTATTATTGAAGCGTTTTGGGGTGATTATGGAAAAACTATTATTATTGAGAGTTTTGGTGTGATTATGGAAAAACTGTAGTATTATTGAAGCGTTTTGGGGTGATTATGGAAAACTAGTATTATTGAAGCGTTTTGGGTGATTATGGAAAAACTGTATTATTATTGAAGCGTTTTGGGGTGATTATGGAAAAACATTATTATTGAAGAGTTTTGGGGTGATTATGGAAAACTGTAATATTATTGAAGCGTTTTGGGGGGATTATGGAAAAACTAGTATTATTGAAGAGTTTTGGGGTGATTATGGAAAAACTATTATTATTGAAGAGTTTTGGGGTGATTATGGAAAAACAGTATTATTATTGAAGAGTTTTGGGGTGATTATGGAAAAACTGTAGTATTATTGAAGAGTTTTGGGGTGATTATGGAAAAACTGTAGTATTATTGAAGAGTTTTGGGGTGGTTATGGAAAAACTGTAGTATTATTGAAGAGTTTTGGGGTGATTATGGAAAAACAGTATTATTATTGAAGAGTTTTGGGGTGATTATGGAAAAACTGTAGTATTATTGAAGAGTTTTGGGGTGATTATGGAAAAACTGTAGTATTATTGAAGAGTTTTGGGGTGGTTATGGAAAAACTGTAGTATTATTGAAGAGTTTTGGGGTGATTATGGAAAAACTGTAGTATTATTGAAGAGTTTTGGAGTGATTATGGAAAAACTGTAGTATTATTGAAGAGTTTTGGGGTGATTATGGAAAAACTGTGTTATTATTGAAGAGTTTTGGGGTGATTATGGAAAAACTGTAGTATTATTGAAGAGTTTTGGGGTGATTATGGAAAAACTGTAGTATTATTGAAGAGTTTTGGGGTGATTATGGAAAAACTGTTATTATTGAAGAGTTTTGGGGTGATTATGGAAAAACTGTAGTATTATTGAAGCGTTTTGGGGTGATTATGGAAAAACTGTAGTATTATTGAAGAGTTTTGGGGTGATTATGGAAAAACTGTAGTATTATTGAAGCGTTTTGGGGTGATTATGGAAAAACTGTATTATTATTGAATAGTTTTGGGGTGATTATGGAAAAACTGTAGTATTATTGAAGAGTTTTGGGGTGATTATGGAAAAACTGTAATATTATTGAAAAGTTTTGGGGTGATTATGGAAAAACTGTGTTATTATTGAAGAGTTTTGGGGTGATTATGGAAAAACTGTAGTATTATTGAAGAGTTTTGGGGTGATTATGGAAAAACTGTAATATTATTGAAAAGTTTTGGGGTGATTATGGAAAAACTGTGTTATTATTGAAGAGTTTTGGGGTGATTATGGAAAAACTGTAGTATTATTGAAGAGTTTTGGGGTGATTATGGAAAAACTGTAGTATTATTGAAGAGTTTTGGGTGATTATGGAAAACTGTAATATTATTGAAGAGTTTTGGGGTGATTATGGAAAAACTGTGTTATTATTGAAGAGTTTTGGGGTGATTATGGAAAAACTGTAGTATTATTGAAGAGTTTTGGGGTGATTATGGAAAAACTGTAGTATTATTGAAGAGTTTTGGGGTGATTATGGAAAAACTGTAGTATTATTGAAGAGTTTTGGGGTGATTATGGAAAAACTAGTATTATTGAAGAGTTTTGGGGTGATTATGGAAAAACTGTAGTATTATTGAAGAGTTTTGGGGTGATTATGGAAAAACTGTAGTAAATTATTGAAGAGTTTTGGGGTGATTATGGAAAAAACTGTAGTATTATTGAAGAGTTTTGGGTGATTATGGAAAAACTGTAATATTATTGAAGAGGTTTGGGGTGATTATGGAAAAACTGTAATATTATTGAAGAGTTTTTTGGGGTGATTATGGAAAACTGTAATATTATTGAAGAGTTTTGGGGTGATTATGGAAAAACTGTAATATTATTGAAGAGTTTTGGGGTGATTATGGAAAAACTAGTATTATTGAAGAGTTTTGGGGTGATTATGGAAAAACTGTAGTATTATTGAAGAGTTTTGGGTGATTATGGAAAAACTGTAATATTATTGAAGAGTTTTGGGTGATTATGGAAAAACTAATATTATTGAAGAGTTTTTGGGGTTGTTATGGAAAAAACTGTAATATTATTGAAGAGTCTTGGGGTGATTATGAAAAAACTGTAGTTTATTGAAGCGTTTTGGGGTGATTATGGAAAAACAGTAGTATTAAATTTAAGATTTGGGGTGATTATGGAAAAACTGTAATATTATTGAAGAGTCTTGGGGTGATTATGGAAAAAACAGTAGTATTATTGAAGAGTTTTGGGTGATTATGGGAAAAACAGTAGTATTATTGAAGAGTTTTGGGGTGATTATGGAAAACTGTAATATTATTGAAGAGTTTTGGGGGTGATTATGGAAAAACTGTAGTATTATTGAAGCGTTTTGGGGTGATTATGGAAAAACAGTAGTATTATTGAAGAGTTTTGGGGTGATTATGGAAAAACAGTAGTATTATTGAAGAGTCTTGGGGTGATTATGAAAAAACTGTAGTATTATTGAAGAGTTTTGGGGTGATTATGGAAAAACTGTAGTATTATTGAGAGTTTTGGGTGATTATGGAAAAACTAGTATTATTGAAGAGTTTTTGGGGGGATTATGGAAAAACTATTATTATTGAAGAGTTTTGGGGTGATTATGGAAAACTAGTATTATTGAAGCGTTTTGGGGTGATTATGGAAAAACTATTATTATTGAAGAGTTTTGGGGTGATTATGGAAAAACTGTAGTATTATTGAAGCGTTTTGGGGTGATTATGGAAAAACTATTATTATTGAAGAGTTTTGGTGTGATTATGGAAAAACTGTAGTATTATTGAAGCGTTTTGGGGTGATTATGGAAAAACTAGTATTATTGAAGCGTTTTGGGGGATTATGGAAAAACTGTATTATTATTGAAGCGTTTTGGGGTGATTATGGAAAAACTATTATTATTGAAGAGTTTTGGGGTGATTATGGGAAAAAATGTAATATTATTGAAGCGTTTTGGGGTGATTATGGAAAAACTAGTATTATTGAAGAGTTTTGGGGTGATTATGGAAAAACTATTATTATTGAAGAGTTTTGGGGTGATTATGGAAAAACAGTATTATTATTGAAGAGTTTTGGGGTGATTATGGAAAAACTGTAGTATTATTGAAGAGTTTTGGGGTGATTATGGAAAAAAATGTAGTATTATTGAAGAGTTTTGGGTGGTTATGGAAAAACTGTAGTATTATTGAAGAGTTTTGGGGTGATTATGGAAAAACTGTAGTATTATTGAAGAGTTTTTTGGAGTGATTATGGAAAAAAATGTAGTATTATTTTAAGAGTTTTGGGGTGATTATGGAAAAACTGTGTTATTATTGAAGAGTTTTGGGGTGATTATGGAAAAAACTGTAGTATTATTGAAGAGTTTTGGGGTGATTATGGAAAAAACTGTAGTATTATTGAAGAGTTTTGGGGTGATTATGGAAAAACTGTGTTTTTTATTGAAGAGTTTTGGGGGGATTATGGAAAAACTGTAGTATTATTGAAGCGTTTTGGGGTGATTATGGAAAACTGAGTATTATTGAAGAGTTTTGGGGTGATTATGGAAAAACTGTAGTATTATTGAAGCGTTTTGGGGTGATTATGGAAAAAAAATGTAGTATTATTGAAGAGTTTTGGGGTGATTATGGAAAAACTGTATTATTATTGAAGAGTTTTGGGGTGATTATGGAAAAACTATTATTATTGAAGAGTTTTGGGGTGATTATGGAAAAACTGTAGTATTATTGAAGAGTTTTGGGGTGATTATGGAAAAACTGTAGTATTATTGAAGAGTTTTGGGGTGATTATGGAAAAACTGTAATATTATTGAAGGTAGCATTATCTTACTATCTCCTGTAGGCTGTAAGGTAGGTCCCCCTGATTACAGACGGGTACAGTACACGTCCTGGTGACCCATAACCTGTCGCCCCCACCAGGCCATACCTGTATCTCACGCGTCCTGACCCGGTATTGGCAGACGCTCATACTTATCACCTTACCGCTCACAGCCTGAAAATTTGGTATCTTTTCTGCACCTCCTTCCTCCTCCTATTTCTTCCTACCTCTCCCCTTCCTGAAAACCTGCACTCTCAGAAATGGGGGGTATATTAAGGGTAGAATTGTTACATCGCACCATCACTACCCTTTTTATACCCTATGTCCAGGCTGGAGGGTAGATGCTGCTGATTATACCCTTCATCTACCCTTTATCTACCCTTTTTAGACGAGAGGGTTGAGAAAGGGTACATTTGGGGTTTGAAAAAGGTATATTTAGGGTTGCAAAAGGGTATATTTGTAAGGGTAGCAGTATTTCATCACTATAAACACCCTTTTTCTACCCTTTTCCTACCCTTTTTTTCTAAGAGTGTGGTATCTTTTCTGCACCTCCCTTCCTCCTATTTCTTCCTACCTCTTTCCTCCTCCTGAAAATGAAAGATTTTTGTACGCCTCCGTTCTTCCTCCTTCTTCCTACCTCTCTCCCCTTCCTGAAAACCTGGTATCTTTTCTGCACCTCCTTTCC
>JACEEZ010007492.1:255954-263454 GCA_016584305.1 Chionoecetes opilio
GTACATGCAAATTTGTGTAATTATACACCTACTTGCACAACATTTTCCAAACTTGTCACTTTTCACTGTAACTAACATGCTAAATTATATCTATGTAATTCTAACACTTATTTGCCCCATTTCCTACTGTATTTCCTTGTAACATGCTAAAATTATATCTATGTAATTCTAAGCCTTATTTGCACCATTTCCTACTGTATTTCCTTACTGTAAACATGCTAAACTTATATCTATGTAATTCTAAGCCTTATTTGCACCATTTCCTACTGTATTTCCTTACTGTAAACATGCTAAAATTATATCTATGTAATTCTAAGCTTTATTTGCACCATTTCCTTATTGTAAAAATGCTAAACTTATTTTTTGCGTAATTCTAGTACTGTTCAATTTTTTCTTATTAAGGTGAATCGTACCGTTTTAAAGGTATTGCAAGGATGAAGAAGAGAGAGTAAGAGTAAGAGATGTGAGAGGAAGGGATAGAACAGTTGGTATATATACGCTATGGGAAAAAATAGTGATAGTGGAAGTGTGCCTGATTCTAAAATGTGAATATGTACCTTGATGAGGAGAGAGAGAGAGAGAGAGAGAGAGGAGGGGAAAGGAGAGAAGAGAAGAGGGAGAAGGATGGAGGGGAGATGAGAGAGAGAGAGAGAGAGAGAGAGAAGAGAGAGAGAAGAGAGGAGGAAGAGAGAGGAGAGAGAGAGAGAGAGAGAGAGAGAGAGAGAGAGAGAGAGAGAGAGAGAGATTGGAAGGGGACGCTTGGCTAAGGTGAAGGAAACTCATGGAGAATTTGACATTCTGAGTAAACTTAACAAGAGATAGATAGATAGATAGATAGATAGATTGATGGAAAGATGAATAGAAAGATGGAAACTCTCTCTCTCTCTCTCTCTCTCTCTCTCTCTCTCTCTCTCTCTCTCTCTCTCTCTCTCTGATTTGCTACCTCTTTATCAACGCCATTGTCCCCGTTCACTCCATTCTCTCTGTCTCCTTCGCCATCTCCTTTCTCTCTCTCTTCCTCCCTTCGTAAGTGCCCTGCTATTTCACCTTATCATCACTCTGAACTTTGTCACTGCTTTCTCATCACGTCTCTGATTCTTTCATGTCTTCTTCTTCCTCTTCCTCATGTCTTCTTCCTCTTCCTCATGTCTTCTTCCTCTTCCTCATGTCTTCTTCCTCTTCCTCATGTCTTCTTCCCCTTGTTTTTCCCCCTTCCTCTGTCTTTTTCCTCCCTCATTTTTTTCCTCCCCTTTTTCTTTTTTCCCTCATTTTTTTTCTCCCGCCCCCCCCCTCACTTTTTCCTCTTCTATTTTCTTCCCCCCTCCCCCTCCCCAGTTTTCCCCCCATGTCTTTTTTTCCTCTTCCGTTTCTTCCCTTTCCTTGCCCCTTCCTTTTCCCGGGGTCTTTTTTCCTTTCCCTTTCTTTTTTCCCTTTTCCCATGTTTCCCTTTTTCCTATTCTTCTCCTCCCCAGCCTTTTTCCCCCAGTTTTCCCCCCTTTTCCTCACCCTTCTTTCCTCTTCCACCTTCCCCCATTTTTCTTCCCTTTTCCTCTGTCCTTTTTCTAGTCTTCTTTCCCCCCCATTTTCTTCCTTTTCCCTTTTTTCCCTTCCTTGTCCTTCCCTTTCAGCTTTTTCCTTTCCTCCCCCCAAAACCGGGGGTGGCCCCCTTACCCAATTTGTTTCCCCTTCCCATCTTTCTTAGCCTTTTACACTTTTTCCTTTTACCTTCATTTTTCCCTTTCCTCTTTTTCATTTCCTTTCCTTTCCCTTTTCCCCCTTCCCTTTCCCCTTTCCCCCTCCTTCCTTCCTTTCCTCGCTTTTTCCCTTTGTTTTGTTTTTTCCTCTTGTTTTCCCTTTTCCCTCTTTTTTTTTTTTTCCTTTTTTCCTTTTTCCTCCTCCTCCTCCTCCTCCTCCCCTCCTCCTGTCCAGTCTCAAACTTTATGGTTAATTAAAAAGATCGCGCGACAGCACATGATTCCCTTTTAACTCAGCTTTTTTTGGTGGTGCGTGTGGTGTTTTGGGGGGTTTTGTGGGGTGGTGGTTTTGTGTTTTGTGTGTGTGTGGTGTGTGGGGGTGTGTGTTTTTGGGGTGTGTGTTTTTGGGTCCAGGGTTCTTGCATCCCCACAAGTTTCATTGAAAAAAGAAAGATACACGAGGGTAATTAACTCTCTCCTCTCTCTCTCTCTCTCTCTCCTCTCTCTCTCTCTTTTCCCCCTCCCCCCATCTCCCCTCCTCCTCTCTCCCCCTTCCCCCCCTCCCCGCCTCCTCTCCCTCTCTCTCTCTCCTCTTCTCTCTCTCTCCTCCCCCTTTTCCCCCCTCTCTCTCTCTTTTTAAAGGGAAGTTACGCTAAGTTATTGTTACGTAAAGTCAACAAATATTTCCCTTACTGTTCTGTGGGGAGCTTCGTTATGTGTCTGAGGGTTAATTTAGGGTGGTAAATTTTTGTATGGATATTTTAGATGGTTTAATGGTTAGTTTAGTGTGATCCACAGATACCGAACACTGATTTGCTGGATGGATTAAGTAATTCTTTTTCTTTTTTTACATCACAAAGCCCTCTCCTCATCCTCAAAGGCCAAGGGCAAAAGAAAAAAATGGCAGAAAAAAGTCCGCTTAGTTGCCAATCCCTATTTATTTGTGGATGCATCTTTAAAGGTGTGGTTTTCCATTTTTTTATTTTTTTATACATTTGGCCTATCCCTGTGGGAGTGGGGACCCCCGGGCTTTGATGGAGGCTCTTTGAGGTTCACTTGAGGGCTCGTGGGTTGGCCCTCGCCCGTGGTGCGCAGGCAGGGTTCTTAAAAGTGACGCCTGTTTTTAGAGGCTCATGCCGCCCCCCTGTTGTCCTCCGTGCACTCGCAATCGAAGGGAAGTTGATGGCAGGGGGTGTTGGGGTGTTTTAGGGCCCTCGCGGGGCAAAAAAAAAGGTTTTGGTCGAAGGTAGATTATGGGAGGGATTGGGGTTTTTTAGGGGCCCTCGACGGTGCAAAAGGTTTTTTGGTCGAAGGGAGAGTTGATGGGCAGGGCTTGGGGTTTTTTTTGGCCACTCGCGGGGCGAAAGGTTTGGTCCCGGGGAGAGTTGTTTGGGGAGGGGTTGGGGTTTTTTTTGGCCCCTCGACGGTGCAGAAAGGTTTTTGGTCGAAGGAGAGTTTTTATGGGCAGGGGATGTGGGGGTTTCTTAGGCCCTCGACGTCAGAAAGGTTTTTTCGAAGGTAGAGTTTTTTCAGGGCATGTGGGTGTTCTTTGGCCCTCGACGGCCAAAAAGGTTTTGGGCGAAAGGTAAGTTGAGGGCAGGGCATGTGGGGGTTCTTAGGCCCTCGTGGTGCAGAAAAAGGTTTTTTTTCCTTTGGGGGTCGAACTCAGGGCACAAAACGCCCGGAGACCTGTGGGTGGGGTTTAGAAATGTGGGTTTTTGAACAAGGCCCTTTTAAATAAAAGGAAAGGAGGAAAAGGCTGAAAATATATAGAGCTTAAAAAAAAATAGGGAGAAAAATAGGAAAACAAATATAAAAATGTGGAAGGCAGGAGGAAACAAGGGAAGGTTTGAGGAGGGAAAGAAAATGTTAGGCATAAAGAGAAAACAGTGCAGCTCTAGCCACACTCTTAGAAAAGAAGGGTAGGAAAAGGGTAGAAAAAGGGTATTTGTAGTGATGAAAAAATGTACCCTTTTTTTTCCCCCCAAAAAAAACCCTTT
Organism: Chionoecetes opilio; assembly: GCA_016584305.1. NCBI lineage: Eukaryota > Metazoa > Arthropoda > Malacostraca > Decapoda > Majidae > Chionoecetes > Chionoecetes opilio. The sequence goes on from JACEEZ010007492.1 coordinate 259,649, forward strand.
CGGGTCGGGCAAATATACCCTTTAGCAACCCTCTCGTCTAAAAAGGGTAGATAAAGGGTAGATGAAGGATATAATCGGCAGCATGTACCCTCCAGTCTGGCCATTGGGTTTAAAAAGGGTAGTGATGGTGCGATGTAACAATTCTACCCTTAATATACCCCCCATTTCTGAGAGTGCATCACTTAGGTACTCTTTTATTTACTAGCTTATAAAACGTTGATGGGAAGTTGGTTGCCATATTTTCTTAATTTTTTATTTTATTTAAGGGACTGACCAAAAAAACTGCTATCTGCCAGTCCCTAGAAATAGCCTAGAGTGGTCAGAATACCAGTTGTAAAGTATACATCTCTCTTTAAAAGTATATATCGATCATAACAGCAAACAAACACAATAAATCTCAAATGTCAAATCTCAAACAGAATCTCTCAATGATGGAGTGACAAGAACATGACATTTTGTATATGCCATTGTGAGCACCACCACCACCACCACAGCCTGTACCACATTTGTACCACTCACCACCATCACCACCACAGGCTGTACCACATTAGTACCACTCACCACCACCACCACCACCACCACCACAGGCTGTACCACATTAGTACCACTCACCACCATCACCACCACCACCACCACCACAGGCTGTACCACATTAGTACCACTCACCACCATCACCACCACCACCACCACCACAGGCTGTACCACATTAGTACCACTCACCACCATCACCACCACCACCACAGGCTGTACCACATTAGTACCACTCACCACCATCACCACCACAGGCTGTACCACATTAGTACACTCACCACCATCACCACCACCACCATAAAGGCTGTACCACATTAGTACCACTCACCACCACCATCACCACCACCACCAAAGCCAGTACCACATTAGTACCACTCACCACCACCATCACCACCACAGGCTGTACCACATTAGTACCACGTGAATTGCCTCTTCAGGACTACCTTTGTACGTTCCCACATGTAAATTCCATAACTCAATCATCGTTTTGTGTACTGGTTGGTCTTCATCAGTCGAGTTGCAAATCCTTTTTTCTTTCGGTATTTGTCGCTGATGTGTAATGGAAATCAATCCTCTCTCTTCTCTGTCTCTCGTCATCTCTCCTCTCTCTCTCTTCGCTCTGCTCTCGCTCTCGCTCTCGCTCTCGCTCTCTCTCTCTCTCTCTCTCTCTCTCTCTCTTCCTCCTCTCTCTCTCTCTCTCGCTCTCTCTCTCTCTCTCGTTCTCCTCTCTCTCGCTCTCTCTCTCTCTCTCTCTCTCTCTCTCTCTCTCTCTCTCTCTCTCTCTCTCTCTCTCTCTCCTCTCTCTCTCTCTCTCTCTCTCTCTCTTTCTCTTAACGAGGCGGAGTAAATACGAAATGTTTTAATGTTTGGGTGTGACAGCAGCATAGAAAAATTCACGTTTTTTAGCTTAATTTGAACAGCTCGTCAACATTGGCAGGAATCGAACGGTGAAATATTAATATTGTGCGTACAGCGTTTTGTCGTTTTTGCGTGGCATTTGCTTTATGTGGCATTTATTATTGTGTGGCATTATTGTGGCGTGTGGTATATTGTTTGTTTTTCTTATTTCATCGCCATCGTGGACTTCTTTCTCTTCGTCGGACTCAAAAACGAGAAAAAACCCACATATATATAATTAATAAAAAGTGGATAATTGACTCTACAATTTTCTGAGTAACTAGAAGAAAAAAAACATGTTACCCTTTTTGCGTATTAACATCAAAACTGGTTAGGATGAAAAAAAATATGGAAGTATAAATTTTTGAACTTGAAATTTACTAATAAATAAAAATCACATAAACCACCACCACCACCACCGCCGCACTACAACACTCTCCACCGCCGCCACAATTCACAACCAATGTATTTTTCCTTTCATTATTTCTTTGGTGTCACATGCACAGGAAGGAGTTTAAAATCGCATTCTGGCGACAACTTTCCTTTTTGCCCCTCCATCCTTTCTGGCCATTACATTTCAACTCTTGTAGGAATGCGGTGATGAGATTCCTGTGTCTGAAGCGAAAGGAAATGTGTGTGGTGTGTGTGTGTGTGTGTGTCGTTGTGTGTGTGTGTGAATGTGTGTGTTGGTGTGGTGTGGTGTGGTGTGCTGTAGGGTTGTATGCGTGTGTGTGTTGTGTGTTGTGTGTGTGTGGTGTGGGGTTGTATGTGTGTGTGTGTTGTGTGTTGTGTGTGTGGTGTGGTGTGGTGTGGTGTGGTGTGTGTGTGTGTGGTGTGTGTGTGTGTTCCCCCATCAAACGTGTTATTGTACTCATTCATAATTTTCTCCCTTCCTTTAATCTATTTTATTTCGCTTTATTCTCTTTCTCTTTGATTTATTTAATTTATATATTCAATCTAGTTTTCTCTTTTCCTTCTTTCTCTTCTCCTTGTCTTTTTTTTTCTCTCTCCCAGATACTTTTCCTACATTCCTCTCTCTTTGTCACTCCCCTCTTTTATCTACATCCTTCCCAAGTCCTTATATATCTCCAGGTATTATCAACAGTTCCTCCTTCCCTTACTTCCCCTCCTCCCTCAGAGATCACAGGCAGCTTATGTGAGTCTCGACCCCGTAAAGTTGATATTATTTCAGGGAATCGCGTCGTTTATCTTTGTTGATGTTGAAGGGACTGAGGTGTGTTGAGTAGAAACCTTGCATTGCACTCCTGAAAGTTCATTTATGCATTGTGTTTTCTGGAAGTCGCTCTTTCCTACATGTCAGAGTCCTCAGTCAGGGGTCAGGGAGGGTGGGGTTTTCTCCTCTCTTTGTTATTCTCCTTCAGTCATTGTTATTCTGTCTCTCTATTGTGTCAGAGTAATCAGTCAGAGCTTTCTACTCTCTCAGGGTACGTAAGAAAGGTCAGGGATGTGTTTGACCCTAAAGAGACTGAATTAGAATCACAAATAGGTTACCTTGACCCTAATTGTGATTATAATCCAGTCCCTTAAGGGTCAAAAACTTCCCTGGTCTATCTCACGTACCCTAAGACAGGAGAAATGCAACTTGCCATCTCACTCAATCATCTGAATCTCATCCCATCTCATCTCTCAAGTACCTCAGCTTGTTGTAAGAATATGTTTGAGGAGAAAAATAATGTATGGTATTTTAGTATGTATTTCATGAACTACCTCGTGTAGGTCTCGCGGCCTCCTGTAGCTTCCTTATTTTCTTATGTTCTGATGTTCTTATGTATTAGAAACCTGATGGAAATACTGATGCTGACTCCTTCATCGAGGAAAACTTGTTTGAGGGAGGGCAGGAGGTGATACTTATGAGGGTCAATGACCGAGGAGGAGGAGGAGGAGGAAGAGGAACAGGAGGTGGAGAAAAAGGTACTGGTGGGTGTGAAGTCGTAGGAGGGAGTGGGAGAGGTGGAAAAGGAAGTGGAAAAAAAGTGGACAACTGGTTAGAGGAAGAAGCTACACACGGGAGGAATTAAGATAAGGAGGAAGAGAAAGAGGAGAAAAGGGTAGTGGTGGGCGTGAAGTGACAGGAGAGGGAGGGGGAGAGGTGGAGGAGGAGGAGGTGGAGGGGGAGAAGTGGAGGGAGGGGAGAGGTGGAGGGAGAGGAGACTGCACTCTGTCAACACGGCCCCGCGGTGGTTTATTTACCCGGCGCACCTGTCACCTGTCCCGGCCGCTCGTCTTGCCGACCTAAAGGAAGGAAGAATCGGTGAAGTGGGTCGGCATGTCATTTGGCGCCAAAAGTATCACGTTTAAATCTGAGAGTGAACATGTACACGCTTTTTAGAGGCATTCATGTGCGTCTAGTTAACCTG
>JACEEZ010007492.1:268454-300954 GCA_016584305.1 Chionoecetes opilio
TAACTGAATAATTATATTGAATAATTAATCAGTGTAAATGAATAATAATAAAAAAGTAAAATCAGGATAAGTGAAAAAAGAAAAAAAAATCTGGATAAATGAAAAAAAAGTAAAATCAGGAAAAATTAATAATTATGAAAAAGTAAAATCTGGATAAATGAAGAAAAAAGGTAAGATCAGGATAAATGAAAACAAAAGTAAGATCAGGATAAAATAATAATTATGATAAATTAAAATCTGGATAAATTAATAAATACAAGAGTAAAATCTGGATAAATTTATAATGATGAAAAATTAAAATCTGGATAAATTTATAATGATGAAAAATTAAAATCTGGATAAATTTATAATGATGAAAAATTAAAATCTGGATAAATTTATAATGATGAAAAAGTAAAATCTGGATAAATTTATAATGATGAAAAAGTAAAATCTGGATAAATTTATAATGATGAAAAAGTAAAATCTGGATAAATTATAATGATGAAAAAGTAAAATCTGGAAAATTTATAATGATGAAAAAGTAAATCTGGAAAATTATATGTAAGTAAATCTGGATAATTATACGAAAAAGTAAAATTGGATAATATATAATTATGAAAAAGTAAAATCTGGATAAATAAAAAAAAAAAAAATAAGAATCTGGATATATTAATAAATACGAAAAAGTAAAATCTGGATAAATTTATAATGATGAAAAAGTAAAATCTGGAAAAAAAAGTAAGATCTGGATATATTAATAAATACGAAAAAGTAAAATTGGATAAATATATAATTATGAAAAAGTAAAATCTGGATAAAAGAAAAAAAAAAAGTAAGATCTGGATATATTAATAAATACGAAAAAGTAAAATCTGGATAAATATATAATTATGAAAAAGTAAAACTGGATCAATGAAAAGGTGTGAAAAGGGTGCATGAAATATTTAGTTAACAGGAACAAAAAAAATCATTTCGCCATGACCCGTATTCCTGCGTGAAGGGTATCATAAGTTAAGAGCTGTAACAATATATATTTACGGCCTGATTTTGTTAATTGAACGAGCTAATAATCATGAATGTACCAGATTTAAATGCACACTATTATGAGGGTCAGTATTACCTTTGTGTTTATTATTATTTAGTAGTTATAGCATGGACACACACACACACACACACACACACACACACACACACACACACACACACACACACACACACACACACACACACACACCACCACACACCACAACACACACACACACACACACACACACACACACACACCCCACACACCACACACCACCACACACGCAGCATCAGTCGACACACACACACACACTACACACCACACACACACACACACACAGACACACGACACACACACCACACACCGACAGACACAACAAAACAGACAGACAGACAGAGAACAAACAACAGACAGACAGAGGCAGATACAACAGACAGACAGACAAACAAACAGACAGACAGAGGTAGATACAGACAGACAGACAGACAGAGGCAGATACAGACAGACAGACAGAGGCAGATACAACAGACAGACAGAGGAAGATACAAACAAACAGACACAGACGGACAGGCATATACAGACAGGCAGACAGACAGAGGCAGATATAGACAGACAGACAGACAGAGGCAGATACAGACAGACAAGACAGACAGACAGACAGAGGCAGATACAGACAGGCAGACAGACAGAGGCAGATACAGACAGGCAGACAGACAGAGGCAGATACAGACAGACAGCCAGACAGAGGCAGATACAGACAGGCAGACAGACAGAGGCAGATACAGGCAGACAGACAGACAGGCAGATACAGACAGGCAGACAGACAGATTGGCACCCAGAAATAAAGTGACCACCTACTATTCTCGCAAACAAACTTTAAACCCTCGAAGCTCTGTGGTGAAAATTCTGTGTTATAACTTGCACCACTCCAAAGCATCATTTATATACAAGGAGCTGAGAGTTTTGGCGGCAAGTTGGCTCGTAAAGATGGGCGGTGATGCAGAGTTTGGTATTGGCAGCGGGGTGAGGGGAATGAGGGGACTACCCGCTGAGGGGTTTTCCTGCCTGCATTTTCCCTCAGTTCCCCTCACCCTCCTTTCTTGCATCACTTAAAAAAACTCTCTGCAAGTCTTATGTTTTCTCTCCCTAACCCAAACCTTTCTTTCTCTTCTAACCTCGTCTTTCCTATCTCTATTCCAACAATTTCTTCGTCTGATCTCCTTTTTTTTTCAATTCTGTAACCTTATCACTTATAAAGAACTGTCTCTGCAAGTCTTACGTTTTCTCTCCCTAAGCCAAACCTTTCTTCCTCTTCTAACCTAACCTAAAATATCTCTATTCCACCAATTTCTACGTCTGATCTCCTTTTTTCCTTTCTTCAATTCTGTAACCTTTTCATCACTTATAAAGAACTGTCTCTGCAAGTCTTCTTCCCCCCCCCCCCCAAACCCAAACCCTTCTTTAATAAGTTCTTTGGGTATTTCTACTCAGTTTGCGTTCCGTCCTATAGGTACACGTTACGTTTACTTTGGACGTTCACTAACTTTAATTAACAAACTTCAACTTTAATTAGCAAACTTCTACAAACCACTTCTTCTGTGTGGCCGCAAGTAAGGCCACAACCCATTGCCTTCTCTAGTCTGGCCTCCTTAGTCATCCATAACTCCGTCTTTCAAGGCAACTCTATTATCAAACTAGTTCTCAAAGAAGTGTAAAAATATATGAAAATAAATTCTAAGGGATCTCAAAACAACAGTAATACTCTTAAGGGCGGTAAGCCTCTCATAGCTTTTACTTTGCTTCTGAGTCTTGGCAGAAGCACGCGTGGGGGGTGGGGGGGCGGGGTGGGGGGGGGGGGCGTGAAGGGTGGTAGAGGTGAGAAGGGGGCAAGCAGGAAGGGGGGGAGAGGTTATTAAAGGGCATTGAGTTATTGAGGCGATCGATATAAAGTCATGTTGGCCCCTTAAATATTTCGGCCTCAAGACATATTTGTTTTTACGTTGGAACCTACAGCGCCTGCAGGCTATTTTTTTTTTAAATACCCAAATGATACCCAAGACATTTATGCACCTGGTAAATCGAGTCTTTTTCGTCTCAGTACCCAAATAACCTGTGCCCATGGATAGGTAGGGAGATAAATAATCGATAATAAAGTCATGTGGTCCCCCTAGATATTTCGGATTCAAGTCAAATGGTACCCAAGACATTTAGGCACCTGGTCAATCGAGTCTTTTTCGTCTCAGTACCCAAATAACCTGTGCCCATGTATAGGTAGGGAAAAGGCATCACCGTCCTGCTATCACCCCAGGGGTCGTTACATTATCCCAGGGGTGTAAAGGCAGGCAAGACTTAAGGTTTAAGTCTTGCTTATTATTTTTTTATCATTATTCATTATTTTTACATATTATTTTTTTTAACCTATTTTATCTTAAAGGAAGGAAAGTAAGGGTCGTGTAATGGAAGGCTGAGTAATGGGTAATGGTAGGAGTGAGGGAGTGAGTAATGGGTAATGGTAGGAGTGAAGGAGTGAGTAATGGGTAATGGTAGGAGTGAAGGAGTGAGTAATGGGTAATGGTAGGAGTGAAGGAGTGAGTAATGGGTAATGGTAGGAGTGAAGGAGTGAGTAATGGGTAATGGTAGGAGTGAAGGAGTGAGTAATGGGTAATGGTAGGAGTGAGGGAGTGAGTAATGGGTAATGGTAGGAGTGAAGGAGTGAGTAATGGGTAATGGTAGGAGTGAAGGAGTGAGTAATGGGTAATGGTAGGAGTGAAGGAGTGAGTAATGGGTAATGGTAGGAGTGAAGGAGTGAGTAATGGGTAATGGTAGGAGTGAAAGAGTGAGTAATGGGTAATGGTAGGAGTGAAGGAATGGAAGGCTGAATATTAGCTAATGGTTAGGAGTGAAGGAGAGATCTGAGACGCAAGGCAAGGCAAGGCAAGGCGGGTAAAACAGTTTATGGTAAGTTAGCGAGGCAGACAGGAAGTACAGGTAAAGGAGAGTGTAATTGGAGCCAGGTAGATGAAGAGGAGAGGAGAGAAGGAGAGAGGGATGCAAGTGATGATGGTGATGATGCAGGAACAGAGGGATGATGAAAGGGGAAGGAAAGAGGGAGGGAGGGAAAGAAAGGGAAGGGAAAGGAAAGAAGAAGGAAGGGAAAGGAGAGAAGGAGGGACGGGGTAGGTAAGAGGAAAGAGGGAAAGGAGAGGAAAGAAGAAGGGAAGCAAGTGGTATGAGTAAAAACTTGTGAGGGAAACATGAGTGGTGGTGGTGAGGGTGTGGGGAGGAAAGTGGTGGTGAGGGTTGTGGACAGTGGTGGTGAGGGGTTGTGGTGGTGAGGGGTGGACGTGGTGGTGAGAGGTTGTAAGTGGTGATGAGTGGAAGAAAGTGGTGTTGGTGAGGTTGAAGTGGTGGTGGTGGTAAGGGGTTGAAGTGGTGTTGAGGGTAGTGTAAATGGTGGTGGTGACCTGTGTATGTGATAGTGGTGAGGCATAGAAGGGGTGTTGAGAGGTTGAAGCTGTGGTGGTGAGGGGTGTAAGTGGTGGTAGTGAAAGGCTGAAGTGGTGGTGAGGGGTGTAAGTGGTGGTGGTGGTGAGGGTAGTGTAAGTGGTGGTGATGGGAAGAAGGTGGTTGTGGTGAGTGCTTGTAGTGGTGGTGAGGGGTGTAAGTGGTGGTAGTGAAAGGTTGAAGTGGTGGTGAGGAGTGTAAGTGCTGGTGGTGGTGAGGGTAGTGTAATAAGTGGTGGTGATGGTAAGGAGGTGGTTGTGGTGAGTGGTTGAAGTGGTGTTGGTGAGGCTGGTGTTACAGAGAGGCAGGTCAAAGGACATCTCTGGAGGCGGGAAATATCAAGGGTCGTATTAATTGACTCACAAATGCCAGGCGTCGAGATGCAATTAAGGGAAAAGGAAAATACGAGAAAAAATACAGTGTGTTGGTGGGAGAAGGTTGCTGTGATGTGCTGTTCGGCTTCATTTAATAACAGCAATAATAGTAACAGTAATAGTAATGTTGGTGGTTGTAATAATAGGGATGTTAATAGTAGTAGTTATGCGAGTTACATAGTAGGATTGGGTTCATTGTCCTTCCTTCTGTCCTGTCAGCCTTCTTCCTGGTCTTCCTTCCTTCCTTCCTTCCGCTCCAGTCCTTGCCTCTTACATTCATTCGCTTCCTTCCTTGCTTCCTTCCTTTCGCCTTTCTTTTTCTTTTTACTCTTAATCTGTTACGTTAATGTTTTGTGTTGTATTATAGGATTGTTCTTTCTTTCTATCTTTATTTTTGGTGCTCTTCTTTCCTTCCTTCCTTCCTTCCTGTCAGCCTTCCTTCCTTCCTGCCTTCCTTCCTTCCTTCCTTCCTTCCTTCCTTCCTTCCTTCCTTCCTCCCTTCCTCCCTTCCTTCCTTCCTTCCTTCCTTCCTTCCTTCCTTCCTTCCTTCCTTCCTTCCTTCCTTCCATTTTTCCTTCCTTCCTTCCTTCCTTCCTTCCTTCCTTCCTTCCTTCCTTCCTTCCTTCCTTCCTTCCTTCCTTCCTTTCTTCCTTCAAAATACTATACGTACTATCCCCGAATTAGTGAGAAAAGACCAAAGTCACTCCACACCCACACCCACACACACACACACACACACACACACACACACACACACAACACACACACACACACAAACACCACACCACACACACACACACACCACACCACACACACCCACACACACACACACACACACACAACAACGAAGCTTATATTTATACTGTTTTTTATCGTCACGGGACCTCTAATTCACAACACGAGGAAGGCACAGAAGAAAGATCGGGAAATAAGTGTCCATAAAACTACTCTCGAGTCTCAACTTTCGTTCCTCTTTCGTCTCATTCCATCTCAGATCTAATCATATGTCCTTGCTGCTCTTCTCTCTCTCTCTCTCTCTCTTCTCTCTCCTCTCTCTCTCTCTCTTCTCTCTCCTCTCTCTCTCTCTCTCTCTCTCCTCTCTCTCTCTCTCTCTCTCTCTCTCTCTCTCTCTCTCTCTCTCTCTCTCTCTCTCTCTCTCTCTCTCTTTCTCTCTGTTATACGCGGTAATGGTAATGGTAAGCCTCATGCGCCGCTAAGAACCCAAGATGAGGAGAGAGAGTCGTGTTAACTTACCTTAAGCGGCCGTTCTGCACACCAGCTACTTGAGAGGAGGAGGAGGAGGAGGAGGAGGAGGAGGTGCCATAGCGAGAAAGAAAAAGAGTAGGATATATAGGAGGGAAGAGTTAGAAAGTGCTTGAGTTTGCATAAATTGTAGAAACATAACTAGACATTTACTGTTAGTTACGCATCAATATTTACTGTCAGATAGAATAAGCATCACTTGTATTAAATTACCATTCACACACACATCAATATATACTATAAGATAAAAGCATCACTGAATCCTGTATTAAACTACCATTCACACACACATCAATATATACTATAAGATAAAAGCCTCACTGAATCCTGTATTAAACTACCATTCACACACACATCAATATATACTATAAGATAAAAGCCTCACTGAATCCTGTATTAAACTACCATTCACACACACATCAATATTTACAGTCAGATAGAATAAGCATCACCTGTATTAAATTATCATTCACACACACATCAATATATACTATAAGATAAAAGCCTCACTGAATCCTGTATTAAACTACCATTTACACACCCATCAATATATACTATAAGATAAAAGCCTCACTGAATCCTGTATTAAACTACCATTCACACACACATCAATATATACTATAAGATAAAAGCCTCACTGAATCCTGTATTAAACTACCATTCACACACACATCAATATTTACTGTCAGATAAAATAAGCATCACCTTCATTAAACTACCATTCACACACACATTAATATATACAATGAGATAAAAGCATCACTGAATTCTTTATCAAACTACCATTTACACACCCATTAATATATACAATGAGATAAAAGCATCACTGAATTCTTTATCAAACTACCATTTACACACACATTAATATATACAATGAGATAAAAGCATCACTGAATTCTTTATCAAACTACCATTCACACACACATTAATATATACAATGAGATAAAAGCATCACTGAATTCTTTACTAAACTACCATTCACACACACATCAATATATACAATGAGATAAAAGCATCCTGAATCCTGTATTAAACTACCATTCACACACACATCAATATTAACTGTCAGATAGAATAAGCATCACCTTCATTAAACTCCCACTAACGTAAACATTAAGGCAATCAGCAGCGTAACATTGGTCTAACTCCGGCCAGATGTCACTTTAACCCTCGTGGAGTGACCAGTAAGAGGGAGTGGAGGAGTGAATGAGAGGCGGGACAGGCCACTAGGAGTCAGCTGTGTCCACTAATGAAACAACTCCAGACTAACTTTGACTATTACACTCTCCTCTCTGCTCCTCTCTACGCCACCAGCTGGGCAAGCCATATGGACACAGAATGCTGCTGATAGCTGGTCCCCCCCTCTGTATCTCTCTTTCTCTCTCTCTCTCTCTCTCTCTCTCTCTCTCTCTCTCTCCTCCACCCTTCTCTATCTTCCATTTCTGTCTTTTCTCTCTCTCTCTCTCTCTCTCTCTCTCTCTCTCTCTCTCTCTCTCTCTCTCTCTCTCTCTCTCTCTCTCTCTCTCTCTCTCTCTCTCCTTACCTATCTATCTCAATTTCCTGCACAATTCACCTATATGTTTTCTCACTCCTTCCCCCACCCCAAAAAAACAGCTGAATGCCCTTCCTCCTTCCTTCCTTCCTTCCTTCCTTCCTCCTTCCTCCTATATATCATCGCTTTCTCTTCTCCCATTCTCCTCCTTTCCTTCTCTCATTACCCCTCTTTCCCCTCCCATGTCTCCCATCACTCATTGTTTTCTCTTCATCCTGCCATATTACCCTTAACTCCTCACTCAATACCTCCTTCACATCTCTTCCTTCCTTAACACCTCTCCTTCCTCTTTCCTTCCTTCCTTTTTCTCTCCATACCTCCTTCCCTCCTTCCTTTTTCACTCAATACTTCCTTTCTATCTCCTTCTCTTCCTTCCTTAGCACCTCTCCTTTACTTCCTCCTCCTTCCTCCTTCCTTCCTATCTCCTCTTCGCATCTTCTTAGCACCTATCCTTTACTCCTTCATTCCTCTTCCTTCCTCCTTCCCTTCCTTCCGCCTTCCCATCTCCTCTTCGCATCTTTTTAGAACCTCTCCGTTAATCCTTCCTACCTCCTTAACACCTCTCCTTTACTCTTTCCTTCCTTCCTTCCTTCCTTCCTTTCTTTCTTTCTTTCTTTCTTTCTTTCTTTCTTTCTTTCTTTCTTTCTTTCTTCCTTTCTTCCTTCCTTCCTTCCTTCCTTCTCCTTCCTTCCTTCCTTCCTTCCTTCCTTCCTTCCTTCCTTCCTTCCTTCCTTCCTTCTTCTCTCAGGTGTGGCCTTTACCTCTGCCTTTACCTGTCTGCCTTTACCTGTCGGCCTTTTAACCTCGACTTGTGACGGTAAAATATCGCCTTGCAACAATGGCTTCCCAATAATAGTGGAGGAGAGAGGAGAGAAAAAATAATAAAAAAATAATGAAATACAATCAGCGCTCATGAAAGGTGATGGAGGAGGAGGAGGAGGAGAGGAGGAGGAGGAAGGGGAAGGGGAAGGGAGGAGGAGGAGGAGGAGGAGGAGGAGGAGGAGGAGGAGGAGGAGGAAGAGAAGGAGGTTTGGAAGTAAGGGGAAATATCCAAAAAGGTGAAGAATATGATTGATATCCAATTTAAGAGTAGGTGGTTTAGGAGAGGAATGAAAAGATTGATTCGTCACTGAGAGAAAGATCGAAATTGGTAGCTTACATGTATAATTTTTTGTTTCATTATATTTTATTCTGAGCATAAATTCTCCTTTATTTATTGTCTGATGTTATTTCACTGTATCGACAAATTCTTTAGCATTAACCCCTTGAGGCCCAGAACGTAATTTTCATTGTAATATAACCACCATTCGACGATTTTAATGAACATAAGGAATATTATATAGATATGACCTGTTTAATATCCTTGTCCTTATCCTTGCTAATTTGGTTTATTTAGTTACTTTTTCGTAGTTTTATGGCTAATAAATTATAATAGACGATTTCATATAGCAAAGGAAAGATCTGGGCGTGAAGGGGTTAATAACTGAGGCAAGAGAGAGAGAGAGAGAGAGAGAGAGAGAGAGAGAGAGAGAGAGAGAGAGAGAGAGAGAGAGAGAGAGAGAGAGAGAGAGAGAGAGAGAGAGAGAGAGTAGGGAAGAAAATATCACATAAATGGCTCGTAAGAACGGTTGAAATCACTAAAGATGTAAATATATTGCCTAATTGAAACTTAATTATTATAAACATATAGTGTAGCATTAACTATTAGTAGCATTGGCAGTCTATTCCCCCCTCCACCCCCAATATCCTCACCATCGAGAGTTTTACCCCCAATACCCTAGTTAGCCCTCCCTATACCCCCAATATAGCCTCGCATCCCCACTTTTATTCGCCTATCGCCTTCTATAACCTCATATCACAACCTACACTCTTAGAAAAAAAGGGTAGGAAAAGGGTAGAAAAAGGGTATTTGTAGTGATGAAATACTGCTACCCTTTTTCTACCCTTACAAATATACCCTTACGGATCGACGCAAATATACCCTTTTCCAACCCTCTCGTCTAAAAAGGGTAGATAAAGGGTAGATGAAGGGTATAATCGGCAGCATCTACCCTCCAGTCTGGACATAGGGTTTAAAAAGGGTAGTGATGGTGCGATGTAACAATTCGACCCTTAATATACCCCCCATTTCTGAGAGTGTACAGTGTTCTATCACCATGTAAAATATCCCTAAACATCGTTAATTGATCAGTAGTAAAGAAAAGTCTGGCAGTCATCCCTCATCAAAATAAAATAAAAGGGATAAATAAATACATAGATGACATCTGGCATGGGTGTTAAATTTTTACCTCGGCTATGCGCAGAACGAGAATAATAATATTTTATTGAACTCGTATCCTATTAATAAGAAATAACGCTTGTAGCAACATGTAAGATGAAAAATATGTATTTATTAAACACTATTATTGTTTTGGGTGAAGAAAAAGTAGCCATGATAGTTGAAATAGAGGTAAATAGGAGATATATATTTGTACTTAACTCGTAAACATATTAATAAGATATAACCTTTGTAGCAACATGTAAGATGAAAAATATGTATTTATTAAACACTATTATTGTTTTGGGTGAAGAAAAAGTAGCCATGATAGTTGAAATAGAGGTAAATATGAGATATATATTTGTACTTAACTCGTAAACATATTAATAAGATATAACCTTTGTAGCAACATGTAAGATGAAAAATATGTATTTATTAAACACTATTATTGTTTTGGGTGAAGAAAAAGTAGCCATGATAGTTGAAATAGAGGTAAATATGAGATATATATTTGTACTTAACTCGTAAACATATTAATAAGAAATAACGCTTGTAGCAACATGTAAGATGAAAAATATGTATCTATTAAACACTATTAACGTTTTGGGTAAAGAAAAAATAGCCATGATAGTTGAAATAGAGGTAAATATGAGATATATATTTATACTTAACTCGTAAACATTTAATAAGATATAACCTTTGTAGCAACATGTAAGATGAAAAATATGTATTTATTAAACACTATTATTGTTTTGGGTGAAGAAAAAGTAGCCATGATAGTTGAAATAGAGGTAAATATGAGATATATATTTGTACTTAACTCGTAAACATATTAATAAGATATAACCTTTGTAGCAACACGTAAGATGAAAAATATGTATCTATTAAACACTATTATTGTTTTGGGTGAAGAAAAAGTAGCCATGACAGTTGAAATAATGGCAAATAGGAGATATATATTTGTACTTCACTCATAAAACATATTAATAACAAATAACTCTTGAAACAACACATAAGATGAAAAATATGTATCTATTAAATACTATTAACGTTTTGGGTGAAGACAAAGTAGTCATGATAGTTGAAATAATGGTAAATAGGAGATATAGAGATATAGAAAACATAAAGAACCATTGCGTAAGCCGTAACCCTCCCTCCCCCCTCCTGGTGACGTCACTCGCCTTCTTCCCACCGTCGCGATACTAGCTAGTTACAGTACACGTTTTACCAATGTTTTTCTGTGCCATCTCAAGACATCGGCGCCCCTCACACCCCTTCTCTCCTGCAGGGGTGGCTGAAGATACCTGGCGAGTCGTGGTAGCAGAGACGGTCTTCTCATGTAAGTGTTCCATATAATATTTGAGTATTATTATATCATGAAGACTTTCCACATGGCTGCTTGGCGGGGATGGTTGTGTTCAGGTATTTAACCCTTGAGACCCAGAACGTAATTTCCATTGTAGTTTGGCTAGCATTTGACGATTTTTAGTTAATATAAGTAATATTTTATAGCTATGACCTGTTTAGTATCCTTGTCGACAACTAATTTGGTATATTTAGTTGCTTTTCGTAATTTTATGGCTCGACAACACGATTTTTTGTATAGCAAAGGAAAGATTTCGGTGTGAAGGGGTTAATGGCTGCTTAATGAAGGTTGAGTTAAGGCTTCACCAAGTCTCTAATGGCGTGTGGAAGGTTCTTGGTGGTATAATAGTGTTCGTTGACTATAGTCTATTCTTTTTATTATGGTCAAAATGCAGTAAGGAAGCCACGCCCCCTGCCTCCCCTTCTATTCTACGGGGCATCTGATTGGTGCATTCCTCGTATCATCACTACCCATCACAATATCTTCACTACTTAACAGCGGCGTGACCACTGGACAGAGCAATCTACACTACAGAGGGTGACAAAATCAAAAATCCATTTGTAGTGAAGATTGCTCTGTCCAGTGGTCACGCGCTGTTAAGTAGTGAAGATATTGTGATTGGTAGTGATGATACGAGGAATGCACCAATCAGCTGCCCCGTAGAATAGAAGGGGAGGCAGGGGGCGTGGCTTCCTTACTGCATTTTGACCATAATACAAAAAATTGACTATAGCAATTATTAGTGCCGCATGTGTATATATGTATATGCAGGTGTGAATTTTTCCAGGTTTTTTTTCTTCCTCGCCTTGCAGGGACGCCATATTTTTTATTTTTTTATTACTGCGATATAATTTATTTCATATTTTTTATTGTGCGGACATTTCTGTGGATTATTTTTATGCTGGTGATATTATATAATGCTTGACTATTATCATGGATGCGGGAAGGATTATATTATCTTTTTTTAGTAATTATGAGATACAGTATTCGCATAAGAAAAAAATTAAACGACATTATTTAAATATATTCACGGAAATATACTGACTGCGAGAATGGTTATAATAGATATAGATATATATTTTTTTTTAAGAATTATGAGGTATTTAGTATTCAAATATTTGTCAGGTAATACAGGTAGCGTAACACAGCGTAATGATGACGATTGTTAGTTAGTTCGATAGTTAGATGTGTCTCACGTGGTGGCAGTTAGGGTGAGGTGTGTGGTGGTGAGGCTAAGTAGATGGGCCTTAAGGTGACGGGAATAGCGGGGAAGGTGATGGAGAGGGTGCTTGGGGTGACACAGGGCGCAGCTTGGGGTGATGTGCTGGTGTGAGGGGGTGAGAGGCGGTGTGGAGGCTGTGTGGAGGTGGTGTGGAGGCAGTGTGGAGGCTGTGGGGTGGTGTGGAGGCAGTGTGGAGGCTGTGGGGTGGTGTGGAGGCAGTGTGGAGGCTGTGGGGTGGTGTGGAGGCAGTGTGGAGGCTGTGGGGTGGTGTGGAGGCAGTGTGGAGGCTGTGTGGAGGTGGTGTGGAGGCAGTGTGGAGGCTGTGGGGTGGTGTGGAGGCAGTGTGGAGGCTGTGGGGTGGTGTGGAGGCAGTGTGGAGGCTGTGGGGTGGTGTGGAGGCTGTGGGGTGGTGTGGAGGCAGTGTGGAGGCTGTGGGGTGGTGTGGAGGCAGTGTGGAGGCTGTGGGGTGGTGTGGAGGCAGTGTGGAGGCTGTGTGGAGGTGGTGTGGAGGCTGTGTGGAGGTGGTGTGGAGGCTGTGTGGAGGTGGTGTGGAGGCTGTGTGGAGGTGAGAGACTGTGTGGAGACAGAGTGGAAGCCGTGTGGAGGTGGTTTGGAGGCAGTGTGGAGGTGGTGAAAAGTTGTGTGGAGGCTGTGGGGTGGTGAGAGACTGTGTGGAGGCAGAGTGGAAGCTGTGTGGAGACAGTGGGGTTGTGAGAGGCAGTGTGGAGGCCGCCCATTACCACCCTCCACTTGTCTTGTACATGTGGAATTTGTCGCGCCATAAACACAAATGCAAGTCGCCTAGAGGGTAACTGAGTATTCCTCCCTCTCCTCCTCCGCATATCTCAATTCTAACACCCGTTTCATTTTCTCCTCAACCCCTTCAGACCCAGAGCGTTTTTACACTTTTTTGGGTTCTTAATTGTCGGTGCTGCAGCCTTTTTTTTTGCCCTTATAGAACTTCTCTCACTTATTGAAACACGCGCTCTCAAGAGGCATTAGACATTAATTTTGTAAAGCATCACATTATTACTTAGCAGCTACTACCACCATCTACTACTACTATTATATATTTTATTACCACCTACTACTACCGTCTGCTACTACCACCTACTACTACCATCTAACTACTACTACCATCTAACTACTACTACCATCTAACTACTACTACCATCTAACTACTACTACCATCTAACTACTATCACCTACTACTACTACTACTACCTACTACTACTACTACTACTACTACTACCTACTACTATCACCTACTACTACTACTACCTACTACTACTACTACTACTACTACTACTACTACTACTACCATCTACTACTACCACCTACTAATACCATCTACTACTACCACCTACTACTACCATCTACTACTACCACCTACTACTACCACCTACTAATACCACCTACTACTACCATCTGACTACTACTAATACTACCATCACCACCTACTACTACCATCTACTACTACCACCTACCACTACCATAAAACTACTACTACCATCTACTACCACCACCTACTACTACTACTACTACTACTACTAACTACTACTACTACTACTACTACTACTACTACCATCTGCTACCACCACCTACTACTACTACTACTACTACTACTACTACTACTACTACTACTACTACTACTACTACTACTACTACTACTACCACTACTACTACTACCACCTAGATCTGGGCGTGAAGGGTTAAGTGTGGAGTTACATTTTAGAGACCTTGAGATCACGTTTCTCCCGCTATTTATTTCCCCGGTGCGCTGTGTATCTCTGTTGTGAGCCGTGTATCTCCGTGTTGAGCCGTGTGCTGCCCCCTGGTGCCCCGTGTATCTTGGGGCGATGTAGATCACCGCCGAGAGATTACTACTGGCGTGCCTCGTTCTAACTCCCTGGGCAAACGTCTCCTGCAGAATTTACTCCCGTCAGTCTGTAGCTACGAACACACACACACACTACTGCTACTCTCTCTCTCTCTCTCTCTCTCTCTCTCTCCTCTCTCTCTCTCTCTCTCTCTCTCTCTTCTCTCTCTCCTCTGTCTCTCTCTCTCCTTTCTCTCTCTCTCTCTGTCTCTCTCTCTTTTCTCTCTTGTCTCTCTCTCTCTCCTCTCTCTCTCTCTCTCTCTCTCTCTCTCTCTCTCTCTCTCTCTCTCTCTCTCTCTCTCTCTCTCTCTCTCTCTCTCTCTCTCTCTCTCTCTCTCTCTCTCTCTCTCTCTCTCCTCTGCTCCTCACACGCACACGCACACGCACAGCACACACACACACACACACACACACACACACACACACACACACACACACACACACACACACACACACACACACACATAACAACCCACCTCCACTTTTCTTTTCTTAATATATAGATTTTATTGATGTTTCCCTTTGGAAGTTGGTGTTATTGATATTTTCCCTTCGGCGTCTGTGCTTAGTGATGCTCAGGGCTCCTCAGAGGTGGTCAGGGGGCGCGCCAGGCTGTTGTTGCCAGGATTACCCCAGCATCGAACTCCTATAAATCATTACCACCAGGAGAGACATATTCCTTCTTCAGTATTGAGCTGACGTAAGGTGGAACTCGATAAAAGGAGGGGAGGTAGAGGTGAATTCATACGTCTCTCTCACACATTATCTCTCTCTCTCTCTCTCTCTCTCTCTCTCTCTCTCTCTCTCTCTCTCTCTCTCTCTCTCTGTTGTGTGTGTGTGTGTGTGTGTGTGTGTGTGTGTGTGTGTGTGTGTGTGTGTGTGTGTGTGTGTGTGTGTGTGTGTGTGTGTGGTGTGTGTGTGTGTGTGTGTGTGTGTGTGTGTGTGTGTGTGTGTGTACTTTTCACTCTAGTCGTGTGTCATCCTGGTCGCCTCGCCTCAGGGGGTGGGGTGAGGGTGGCTTGGCTGCTGTTTTTGTCACGCAATTGAGCTGGAAAATTGTGAGGGTGAAGGAGGAGGAGGAAGAGGAGGAGGAGGAGTAGTAAGCGGAAAAGCAGGAGAAAGGGGACGAGCAGGAGGAGGAGGAGGAGGTAATTCAGGACATCATCTTCCCTGTGACGAGTCGAGAATAACAAAAGCAACTGTTATTTTTGTTCTTATTCTTGTTCCAAATGTTATTTATAGCGTGGAGAAGCCGTAGGAGCTGAGAGACCAAGTATCCTGCAGGAGTGCGCACGAGTCCTATTATAAGGCTTAAGAAGTCCTATATGGGCGTAAAGAGTCCTAGGGAATTGTTATATGAGGTTCTGATAGAGGTTTTGAGTTCTGATAGAGAGTGTTAGAATCCTGTTAGAGTCCTTATAAAGAGTATTTGAGTCCTTATATAGAGTGTGAGTCCCTATAAAGAGTGTTTGAGTCCTTATATAGAGTGTGAGTCCCTATAAAGAGTATTTGAGTCCTTATATAGAGTGTGAGTCCCTATAAAGAGTGTTTGAGTCCTTATATAGTGTGAGTCCCTATAAAGAGTATTTGAGTCCTTATATAGAGTGTGAGTCCCTATAAAGAGTATTTGAGTCCTTATATAGAGTGTGAGTCACTATAAAGAGTATTTGAGTCCTTATATAGAGTGTGAGTCCCTATAAAGAGTGTTTGAGTCCTTATATAGAGTGTGAGTCCCTATAAAGAGTATTTGAGTCCTTATATAGAGTGTGAGTCCCTATAAAGAGTGTTTTGAGTCCTTATATAGAGTGTGAGTCCCTATAAAGAGTATTTGAGTCTTATATAGAGTGGAGTCCCTATAAAGAGTGTTTGAGTCCTTATATAGAGTGTGAGTCCCTATAAAGAGTGTTTGAGTCCTTATATAGAGTGTGAGTCCCTATAAAGAGTGTTTGAGTCCTTATATAGAGTGTGAGTCCCTATAAAGAGTGTTTGAGTCCTTATATAGAGTGTGAGTCCCTATAAAGAGTGTTTGAGTCTAAAGAGTGTGAGTCCTAAAGAGGTTTGAGTCTATAGAGTGTGAGCTAAAGAGTGTTTGAGTCCTTATATAGAGTGTGAGTCCCTATAAAGAGTGTTTGAGTCATGTTAAAGAGTATTAGAGTCCTGATAGAGCGTTTGAGTCATTATAGAAAGTGTTTGAGTCCTGAAAGAGTGTTAGAGTCCTAGGAAAGGTAGACAGTCCTATCAGAGTCCTGTCAGGGAAGTCCTATCGGAAGTTAATGTAGACCAATAGGAAGTAGTGGTCGAGGAAATTTTGGTTTGTTTTTCTTCGGCTATTGTTTCCCAAAGTTTGTTTAGCCCTTAGCCATCCTCTCCCCTTGACATGTAAACAAAAAGTCTACGGGCTGTCAGAGAGAGAGAGAGAGAGAGAGAGAGAGAGAGAGAGAGAGAGAGAGAGAGAGAGAGAGAGAGATGATAAGAAAATAAGGAGGCTACAAGAGGTGGGAGACCTACACGTTCCTGTGTGGAGAAGAGAGTGGAGAGGAGAGAGAGAGAGAGAGGAAGAGAGAGAGAAGCGAGAGAGAGAGAGAGAGAGAGAGAGAGAGAGAGAAGAGAGAGAGAGAGAGAGAGAGAGAGGAGAGAGATGATAAGTAAGCTGTAACACTACACAACTATATGAAGTAGTGATGGATACCTTTTATTATGAAGGTTTATGGCCACTCATATGATACGATATACTGTTACGAGGAGGAGGAGGAGGAGGAGGAGGAGGAGGAGGAGGAGGAGGAGGAGGAGGAGGAGGAGGAGGAGGAGGAGGAGGAGGAGACTGATAAAGGAGAATGAGCGATGGTTCCGAAAAAAAGATGATAAAACTCTCAATATCCTCAATGTCTCAATATCCTCTTCTCTTCACTGTTTCTCATAACCTTCTTTTCTCTCTCTCTCTCTCTCTCTCTCTCTCTCTCTCTCTCTCTCTCTCTCTCTCTCTCTCTCTCTCTCTCTCTCTCTCTCTCTCTCTCTCTCTCTCTCTCTTTAACCTTATCCACTCTAGACTTGTTATTGTATTCTTCCTCTGCTCTTACTCCTTATCTTCCTCCTCTCCCTCCTCCTCCTCCTCCTCCTCCTCCTCCCCTCCTCCTCCTCCTCCTCCTCCTCCTCTCTCTTCTTTCACCGAGTTATTGCCTTTGTTGTTTCTTCAGTATTAAACAGCATAGGCCACGCGCATACTAAGACAGCATTGCTACAACCACTACATCATTCTAGCTCTTTGTTACTGGTTACTGCAGAGAGAGAGAGAGAGAGAGAGAGAGAGAGAGAGAGAGAGGAGAGAGAGAGAGAGAGAGAGAGAGAGAGAGAGAGAGGAAATTTTGGAATATAGTCGTGTTGAGTTGTAAAGCAAAACTTATAACGATGAATATTCTTTCCTTCTCTCTCTCTCTCTCTCTCTCTCTCTCTCTCTCTCTCTCTCCTCTCTCTCTCTCTCTCTCTCTCTCTCTCTCTCCACACATCGTAAGCCGGTGTAAGGAACTTCGTCTAATAATCCTGTGCATAATTTCACTCTTAGGCTGGAAGGACGCAAGGGTCGGCACAGGTACTGAGAGGGGCAGGAACAAGGTAGGGGAGGCGGGCAGCACTAGTAGTGAGGCAGGGCGCACAGTAGTGGTAGGGCAGGCGCACAGGTAGTGGGAGGGGCAGGGCGGCACAGGTACTGAGAGGGGCAGGAACACAGGTAGTGGGAGGGGCAGGGCAGCACAGGTAGTGGGAGGGGCAGGGCAGCACAGGTAGTGGGAGGGGCAGGGCAGCACAGGTAGTGGGGGGTGGGAGCACAGGTAGTGGGAGGGGCTGGGGAGCACAGGTAGTGGGAGGGACAGGGCAGCACAGGTAGTGGGAGGGGCAGGGCAGCACAGGTAGTGGGGGGGGCAGGGCAGCACAGGTAGTGGGAGGGGCTGGACAGCACAGGTAGTGGGGTGATGAGCCGGTGAGATATTACGGCCTCGGCGGGACAGGGGAAAGTGGCGTCAATGGGTGTTACGTAGTGTTGCGCTTAAAGAGGTGAAGAGATGTAGGCGGAAGGGCGTTACAGCGGGATAAAAAATAAATGGTAGGATGAAACATATAAAATAGAGGGTGAAAATATAGCCCCTCAAAAAATGATATACTACATAAAGAAAAAGAAAAATAATAAATAAAACAAAATAAAATAAATGGTATGATATATGATGGGGAAAAAAAGCTCTATATTTAAGGTTTGAGATGTCCTATTTTTTTAATTCTATTTGCCTTACAGGAGGATGAAAAATATATGGTAGGATAAAATAGAAATAGAATGGTAGACATGGATAGATAGAATAGATAGAATAGATAGAAATAAGATGGATGCTCTATATTTAAGGTTTAAGTTGTCCTTTTTATTATTATTATTATTATTATTATTATTATTTGCGTTACAGGAGGATAGCAAATGAATGGTAGGATGAAAGATATATAGGAAATAGTGGGTGGAAAAAGATGTTCTATATATTCAAGGTTTAGAAAATCACCAAAAACATAGGATATAGATGGTAAAAATAACCCCCCCCAAAAAAAAATAATATTAATAATAAAAAAAAAAAAAAAAAATAGAATAATAAATAAAAGAAAATAAAAGGTATGATAAATGATGGAAAAAAGCTCTATATTTAAGGTTTGAGATATCCTTTTTTTTTTTTTTTTTTTTTTTGCGTTATAGCAGGATAGCAAGAAAATAAATAGTATAATAAAAGATGGAAATTAAGTTGTGAAAATATTCCCATTAAAATAGATGGACAACTCAAACCTTGAATAGAGAACATTATTATAGTACCTTGCATATCATAGCAGGTTAGAAAATAAAAGTAGGAAAAAAGATATATAATAGATGGTGGAAAAAGATGTGTTCTATATGCAAGGTTTTACGTTAGAGAAGAGATAATTAAGTCATTAGTTTAACAAATAGGACAGATTAAATATGCATGAATTTACAAATATTTGGTATTCAAAAACTCAAATAAACGTGAATGTCTCTGTTTTTAATGAATATATCACACACAAAAAAGATCTGATTTACATTAAGAGGAGGTATATAATTTGTTTTGAAGCTATTACTCAACTAATAAACGTGAATTTCTGTGATTTCTAATGAATATATCAAAAAATAAATTGGATTGGTTTTAAACTAAGTACAGAAATAGATGTTATTTGTGAGCTATTCCTCTTTCCTTTGGTCTTGGAGGTATTAGTAGTACTTATTATAAAGATATGATTGACGATAAAGGGCAGGACATTGATGATAATATTCCTGCCTAATACCTGTTCCTTCCCATGCTGATAATGAGAGGGAGAAAGGGGAGAGTGGTGGTGGTGGTGGTGGTGGCGGTGGTGGTGGTGGCGGTGGTGGTGGTGGTGGTGGTGGTGGTGATGGTGGTGGTGGTGGTGATCTCTCGTCAAACTTTTTTCTTGCGGCAAGTTTTGAAAAGTTGTGTCAATGTGTTTGTAGGAGTTTGGAAAGATGCGCCTCGATCCAGGGAGTACTTTATCCTCGTTCCAGTGCGAGGGAAGAGAGAGAGAGAGAGAGAGAGAGAGAGAGAGAGAGAGAGAGAGAGAGAGAGAGAGAGAGAGAGAGAGAGAGAGAGAGAGAGAGAGAGAGAGAGAGATTCATCATACACGCACACAGAAAAAAAGACAAAAGAACAGGTATCGCGGCCTCACCTATAAACTACCTAAAATATGATAATAAAAAATGGTCTACCTGCTTCTCACTTCCTTCCATGTTTACCTGACAGATCTATCAAGGTATAGGCAACAAGCTACTTCCTTAATAAAGGGAAAAACAGGTTCACAAATAGGGTGGTGAATGACTGGCATGGTCTCAGTAGACAGGCAGTTAGTGCTGAGTCATTGGGGAGCTTTAAAGAGGGGCTGGATAGGTTCATGGATGGGGATGAAAGGTGGATGTAGGTAGTGTTAGGTGACAGGAACTACCACGTGTAGGTCTCGCGGCCTCTTGTAGCTTCCTTATTTTCTTATGTTCTTATGTTCTTAATTATAGTACATGACTCAATCTTTCAATACGTCCTAACACTCTAATTAATCTTGTGACTTCAGCGACTTTACGGCAAGACTAGAAAATCAAAACGTTCAGCAACTGTCCGAATATTTTTTTCTTCTTCTTCTTCCTATCTGAGACATTTGAAAGGCAGTTCCTCTATAGGATTTACTCATTACCTCCTTCACTTTCTCCTCTTCCTCGTAATCCTTCACTCTACACTCTCAGAAATGGGGGGTATATTAAGGGTAGAATTGTTACATCGCACCATCACTACCCTTTTTACACCCTATGTCCAGGCTGGAGGGTAGATGCTGCTGATTATACCCTTCATCTACCCTTTATCTACCCTTTTTAGACGAGAGGGATGAGAAAGGGTACATTTGGGGTTTGAAAAGGGTATATTTAGGGTTGCAAAAGGGTATATTTGTAAGGGTAGTAGTATTTCATCACTATAAACACCCTTTTTCTACCCTTTTCCTACCCTTTTTTTCTAAGAGTGTACTACTTCCTTCCTTAGATCTTACATCCGCCTCTTCCTTCACCATAACCCCCACGCCTCCTACTATCTTGCCTAGGAGGGATTTGACATTTAGATTGATAATATAGTACAATCCTAAAAAAAAGTTATATTATTTCATGAACGACCCTAATTTTAGCTCTGTCTTTTCTTCTTCTTTATTTATCTTCCTCCTATCTGAGACACTTGAAAGGCAGTTCCTCTATAGGTGATCGATATTTAGAACGATAATTTACCTTACCTCTAGACCTCTTACATGTTTTATTTTTGTCATATGAAAATATAGATACAGCCTTCATATTCAGAAACAATGTAGCTGATGACCGATGGTATTAGAGGAAATATTATCAGAATTTGGGTATTTTTTAATGTTTTTTCATGAATTTCCTAATGGACGATCTCCTAAAAGGCAGTTACTCTATATAGGTGTCGAAATTTGGAGCGATAATTTACCTTACCTTAACCTTACCTTACCTTAACGAACCTTACCTTACCTTACCTTAACGAACCTTACCTTACCTTACCTTACCTTACCTTAACGAACCTTACATTACCTTACCTCTCTTACCTTAACGAACCTGACCTTACCTTACCTTACCTTACCTTACCTTAACGAACCTTACCTTACCTTACCTTACCTTACCTCTTACCTTAACGAACCTTACCTTACCTTACTTTTCTTACCTTACCTTACCTTACCTTACCTTACCTTACCTTACCTTACCTTACCTTACCTTACCTACCTTACCTTACCTTACCTAACCTCTCTTACCTTAACGAACCTGACCTTACCTTACCTTTCTTACCTTAACGAACCTTACCTTACCTGCGCCTAATTACTGCAGGCGTGGCTTTGAGGTGGCGGGAAGACATCATTAGACCCTCATTAAATCGAGTACCGAGAGGCGGTGTTAAAGGGAATTAAATCACGCTATTCAGTATTTTCTTTATGTAATACTTTGTCTGCCAATAATAACTTGTCCTCATGGTACTTAAATCGAGTACAGAGAGGCGGCTTTAAAGGGAATCAAGTCACGCAAAACAGTATTTTCTTATGTCTTTATATCACTCAATAATCACTCGTCCTCATGCTACTCATTCCTTGGGAGTATTGATCATTGAACACGCGTCTCAGGGATAAAATGAGGGTCTTTCTGGAAATATTATGACGGTTTTTCAGGATTATATAAATTATCGTTCTATATATCGGTCACCTTTATTGAAGAACTGCCTTTTAAATTTCTCAGATAGGAGGAAGAAGGAAAATAAAGAAAAAAATAAAGAAAATAATAGATATTTAGTTTTTTAGATTTGTATTTTAGTTCCTTTAAGAGACAGACACGCGTTTTATTTCCTTCATATTCTTTATCCTTACTCTCACGGCCTAAATAAGCGTAGTGGCAGGTGTGTACAGGTGTGTGCAGGTGTGGGAAAGGGCCCGGATTGCTTCAGCGTTAATTACACCTTGGGGAGGGTGACAGTGATGGGAGGGAACGAGGGTGATTGGTAATTATCACACACGCAGCTAAACTAGACTTAATCTGAATCAAGTGAGCTATAATTGAGGGGTGTTAATATGATTTCCCGACCGCTGAGTTCATCTATTAATAGCTCGTGTGTGTGTGTGTGGGTGTGGGTGTGGGTGTGGGTGTGGGGGTGTGGTGTGGGTGTGGGTGTGGGTGTGGGTGTGGGTGTGTGTGTGGGTGTGGGTGTGGGTGTGGGTGTGGGGGTGTGGGTGTGGGTGTGGGTGTGGGTGGGTGTGGGGGTGTGGGTGTGGGTGTGGGTGTGGGTGTGGGTGCGTGTGCGTGTGCGTGTGCGTGTGTGTGTGTGTGTGTTTTCATTGTAGAGGGGTGACGGGTTCTTGTGTTGTTAGAAAAGAAAGACTTGGTTCAAATTTTCCCGATATATTTATTTATATTAAAAAAAAACATTCATATTCTCTAACATTTTCTTCACATTTATTACCCAATTTCGGTCAAAAAATGTCTGTGATTTGCTTTTCGAGATCTCATTCATCATTATTTTTGTTTTTGTTTTATTCTATTCTGTGTTGTTGGATTTCTACTCGATCCTCTTGCATGAATCCGTTTGAACACAAGTTTAATCATTGGTAACAGAGGTGATGGGTGGCGGGTCGGGTATTGTGTGGGGGACATAAAAGCGGCGTCCGATAACTCATATGTCAGATATTCGTACTTTTTTAACGAGTTTTTTTTTTCTCCACATATTCCGTGTTTTTTCCCTTTTTTTCCCGTATTTATTGTTCGCCTAAGTATAATTTTTCAAGCTGGAACTCTCTTTTTGGTTATTGTTTTTATATCTTTTTATTAATCTATTTCCATCATTATTTTTTGCGTTGTCAAATAACTCAGGACAACACTCACACATTCATGGGAAGCCGAATGCCTCTCGTTCCGCCTCGCCGCACACCCCAAGACTCCGTGAAAAAGTCTGCAACAAGCAATGCGAGTGTCGTGTTGGTATGTGATGGGAAATGATAGTACAGGATTGCATTACCACCCTCCCCCCTCCTTCCCAAGTCACACAGGATATTACCTCTGTTTGTAGTGGTGCGTGTGTGTGTATGTGTGTGTGTGTGTGTGTGTGTGTGTGTGTGTGTGTGTGTGTGTGTGTGTGTGTGTGGTGATTGTGGCGGTGATACTGGCAGTGTTATTGAAGTGGTTATGGTGATGGTGGTAGTGGTAATGGTGATGGCGGTGGTGATGGTCGTAGTTATAGTGGTGATGGTGATAGTGGTGATGGTGGTAGTGGTAGTGGTGGTGATGGTGGTAGTGGTGGTGGTGATAGTGTGGTGGTGATGGTGATAGTGGTGGTGATGGTGGTAGTGGTAGTGGTGGTGATGGTGGTAGTGGTGGTGATGGTGATGGTGGTAGTGGTGGTGGTGATGGTGATGGTGCTGGCAGTGTTATTGAAGTGGTTATGGTGATGGTGATGGTGGTAGTGGTGGTGGTGATGGTGGTAGTGGTGGCGGTGGTGATGGTCGTAGTTATAGTGGTGATGGTCGTAGTTATAGTGGTGATGGTGGTAGTGGTGATGGTGGTAGTGGTGGTGATGGTGGTAGTGGTGGTGATGGTGGTAGTGGTGATAACAATGGTCGTAGTTA
Source organism: Chionoecetes opilio (assembly GCA_016584305.1). Taxonomy (NCBI): domain Eukaryota; kingdom Metazoa; phylum Arthropoda; class Malacostraca; order Decapoda; family Majidae; genus Chionoecetes; species Chionoecetes opilio. The sequence continues at coordinate 292,583 of JACEEZ010007492.1, forward strand.
CAGTAATTATAATTATAGTAGTATAAATACCATCAATATCAATAACACACAAAGAAAATGGGATGTTTATTAAGGGCGTACCAAAAATAAAACGGTCCCTTAATGGAAATACGGAATAAAACTCAACTTTTATCGCGACGAAGGAGAGTCTTGGAAAAATCCGGTTCTATTGTCGGGTGTAAAAATCTGCTGGCGGTACCGAGAGGCCGTGAGTAACGCGGTAATGGCATCGTAAACTGACTTAAGGCCCGCGCCGTGTCTATAACCAAGTTTTGAGCGTGAGGGTGGGAGAGAGAGACAAGGGAGAGAGGGAGGGAGATAAGGAGGAATGAAGGGAGAGAAAGGGAGGGATGAAGAGAGAGAAAGGGAGGTAGAGGGAGAGAAAGGGATGGATAGCAAGGGAAAGGTATGTAAAGGAATAGAAGGAGGGATAGAGGTTGATAGAGGGATGAAGGGAGGGAGATATTGAGAGGGCAATGGGAGATAGAGAGAGGGCAGAGGGAGGGAAAGGGAGATATAGAGAGGGAGGGAAGGAGAGAGAGAAAGAAAGGGAGGGAGAGGGTGAGAAAAGAAGGGAGAGGAGAGAAAGGGAGGGAGATATAGAGAGGGAGGGAAGGAGAGAGAGAATTGAAGGGAGGGAGAGGGTGAGAATAGGGGAGAGAGAGAGAGAAAGGGAGGGAGATATAGAGAGGGGGAGGGAGAGAAAGATAGAAAAAAAGAGAGGAAGGAAGGGAATGATAGAGAGAAAAAGGGTAAGATATGGCCTGCATTTCCCGGATATGCGTCCCAGCGTGGCTATGAAGTAATGGTAAGGATGGTTTTCACTGATCTGAAGAAGGCGCTGTAGGAGGAGGACTGTGACATGTTGGTAGTGAAGGGAGGAAGCCGTTTGCCCGGTGATGGAGGAGGCGAGGGAAAGGATGGAGATAGGCGTGAGGATAGAGACACCTGAGAGATTTAGCCACCTGTGTGTGTGTGTGTGTGTGTGTGTGTGTGTGTGTGTGTGTGTGTGTGTGTGTGTGTGTGTGTGTGTGTGTGTTTTATTATAAAGTGCAGCTAAGTATAAATAAGTACAAAATGTAAAGGTTAAGACACCTGGATAGATTTAGGCACCTGTGTGTGTGTGTGTGTGTGTGTATTTTTTTAATTATTTTTATTATGAAGTGCACAAGACAAGATTTTTTTTTACCTTAGGTCGTCACTCAGGTAAAAAGTCGACCTTGTTATCTTCTCATTTCTATCGTCACACCTGTCTCCTAACTATAGATAAGCGAAATCTTTACCCTGTTCCTTCAATTTTATTCTCCAATTTATACAGAAAACTCTCGCATCCAACTTGAGTGTACTGGAAATTCTACAAACAAGTTAAAGTGAAAATACTTACTAATTTTTGGTATCATAAATATCATAAATAGGTTAATAATATTGTTCAAATAGACATGTCCTCCTTTAATCCACTATCTTAATGTATAACACAGAAGGTTCGTATTACCCGTGTTAAGAACCTCGACCTCTGCGATAATATTCTTGTCCTCAGAAGTAACAAGAACTCCTTGATAATATTCCTGTCCTCAGAAGTAACAAGAACTCCTTGATAATATTCTTGTCCTCAGAAGTAACAAGAACTCCTTGATAATATTCCTGTCCTCAGAAGTAACAAGAACTCCTTGATAATATTCCTGTCCTCAGAAGTAACAAAAATTCCTTGATAATATTCTTGTCCTCAGAAGTAACAAGAACTCCTTGATAATATTCCTGTCCTCAGAAGTAACAAAAGTTCCTTGATAATATTCCTGTCCTCAGAAGTAACAAGAATTCCTTGATAATATTCCTGTCCTCAGAAGTAACAAGAATTCCTTGATAATATTCCTGTCCTCAGAAGTAACAAGAATTCCTTGATAATATTCCTGTCCTCAGAAGTAACAAAAGTTCCTTGATAATATTCCTGTCCTCAGAAGTAACAAAAATTCCTTGATAATATTCTTGTCCTCAGAAGTAACAAGAATTCCTTGATAATATTCCTGTCCTCAGAAGTAACAAGAATTCCTTGATAATATTCCTGTCCTCAGAAGTAACAAGAACTCCTTGATAATATTCTTGTCCTCAGAAGTAACAAGAATTCCTTGATAATATTCCTGTCCTCAGAAGTAACAAGAATTCCTTGATAATATTCCTGTCCTCAGAAGTAACAAGAACTCCTTGATAATATTCCTGTCCTCAGAAGTAACAAAAGTTCCTTGATAATATTCCTGTCCTCAGAAGTAACAAAAGTTCCTTGATAATATTCCTGTCCTCAGAAGTAACAAGAACTCCTTGATAATATTCCTGTCCTCAGAAGTAACAAAAGTTCCTTGATAATATTCCTGTCCTCAGAAGTAACAAAAGTTCCTTGATAATATTCCTGTCCTCAGAAGTAACAAGAACTCCTTGATAATATTCTTGTCCTCAGAAGTAACAAGAACTCCTTGATAATATTCCTGTCCTCAGAAGTAACAAAAGTTCCTCCAATTAAGGTTATCGAGTCGTCTTGATTATGAACTCTGATACCGTTTGGGAATGACCTGAAATGACCTTAAATGACCTCGAACTACCTTGCATTTGCCTGCACGGAATCCTATCGCCCGGGATGGCCTTTTTATTGAAGGTAAAGGCGATCTCCATTCATTCCCTCATTGGCCCGCCGTCTTGCCTTTCCCCTCCCAGCCTTTCTTTTCCCAAATTTTCGCTCAGGACGACTATATCCATTGGACATTCAAGGTTCTTTTCCTCCTCTCCCACATTTAAACAAGCCATTTGCACAGTTTTAATTTCTGTTTAATTTCGTCTCATTTCCTTTCTCACAATTTCTCACAATTGCTTTTGTTCTCCAGCTATCTAGACTTTTCTCTACTCGGTTTGTCATTTTCTCTCTTAGTCATCGATCACTTTCTTTTTTCTTGTTCATTTTCTCTCATTTCCTTATTTCCTTTCACAATTTTTTTCAAGTCGATCAGGCCTTTTTTTTCACTGATTATTATCATTTATTTCTCTTATTTCTCATATTTTCTCTAGCTTATTCTCTTATTTTCTCTTAGTCGTCCATCACTTTCTTTTTCCTCCTGTCGTACCATCGCGAAAGACAGTGAGGGGAAAGCGAGGGGACAACTTTTTCTGTCTCCCCTCTGGTCTCTCTGACTTTCCAGCCTCGCGAGAGAAAGTCCAGGCAAGGGAAAGCTCCAGGGCGTCAAAGAAAGAAAAAGGAAAGAAAGTAATGGAAGGTCTAGGGAATAAAATAAAGAGTGAGGGGAAAGTAGGAGAGAAAGTTCATGTTTTCTTATTTTCTTTCGGGGTCTCTGGGCAGATTTATTTTTAGATACTGTTTTCTCCCTCTGATTATTTTATTTTACACCTCACACTTTCCGTCCCTTTAATTTTTTCTTCCCTTGTCAACAAATTAACTTGCATTATTTTTTCTTCCATGCGATAATTTCTCTTCTTCCTTTTCCTCATCTCTTGTAAGTCCTCTTTTTATCACATCTTTCCTTCCCTCTCCTTTTTTCTTCCCTTATCAACAAATTACCTTGCATTATTTTTTCTTCCATACAATTTCTTTTCTTCCTTTTTCTCATTTCTTTTCAGTCCTCCTTTGAAACACTACTTCCCTCTCATCCCTAACCTTTTTTCTTCTATACGTTTTAAGTCCTTTTGAACACTTCCTATTTTCCTCTCATTCTCATCCTTTCCTTTCCTATATCCTTCTCCCTTTATCATCCTATTTCACTTCTCATCCCTATCCTTTCCTCTGTATTATATCTCTTCTCCTCCACCGCCATTTCCCTCTTCTGCCTTCCTGCCTGTTCAGTCCTATTCTAAACACTTCCTATTTACCTTTTCATCCCTATCCTTTCCTCTGTATTAAATCTCTTCTCTCTCTGCCTTCCGTCGCTTCCTGCTCCGTCCTCCGCGTCATCTCACTCCTAGATCACAATTAACCTGGAGCCTGTTACTTTACAAGATCAGCCGACAGGAAACTCAAACTTGGCCCAAACTGTTCTTGCTTGCTTTTGCTTGTGTCTCCTTATTGTGAGGCGGAAGGAGGAGGAGGAGGAAAAGGAAGAGTAGGAGGAAGAAGAGGAAGATGTATGTATATATGCTTAACCAGAGCAACGTATTGTTAGGCGGAAGACTGAAACATGTTAGAAGGAGGAGGAGGAGGAGATGGAAGAGGAAGAAGAAGAAGTAGATGTGTTTAATCCAGAGTAAACGAATTTCATTGCATATTTTTGGCCCTTTTTTTTTTTTTTTTTTTTTTTTTTTTTTTTTTTTTTTTTTTTTTTTTTTTTGGAGGAGAGGGAAAATGATTCAGTAAATATTGCATCAAGGGGCATTTTACATCTGTCTGTCTGTGTCTGTCTGTCTGTCTGTCTGTCTGTCTGTCTGTCTGTCTGTCTGTCTGTCTGTCTGTCTGTCTGTCTGTCTGTCTGTCTGTCTGTCTGTCTGTCTGTCTGTCTGTCTGTCTGTCGTCTGTCTGTCGTCTGTCTTCTGTCTCTCTCTCTCTCTCTCTCTCTCTCTCTCCTCTCTCTCTCTCTCTCTCTCTCTCCTCTCTCTCTCTCTCTCTCTCTCCTCTCTCTCTCCTCTCTCTCTCACCCACACCCCCCCCCCCCCCCCTCCCCCCCCTCCCCCCCCCCCCCCCCACCACCACCACCCCCCCCCCCCCCCCCCCCCCCACACACACACAACATACCCACACACACACACACCACACACACACACTCACACCCACACCCACCCCCACACACTGATTTGTTGACCCGGCGCTGAATGCAAGTAATCAACCTCGGCAAAACACACCGGAAGTCATCCCATAATTCTCTGACACGGCAAAAATAAACGTGATAAAAATACACATAATTATCTGCACGGACTCGCTAATTTACTCGCAAGCTCTGCAGGTGCTAGTAATAATACAAAATATATATATACATGTTTACAAAAATAATAGTATACCTAATGACCAAGAACTTTGACATTTTATCTTGCCGGGAGTAAATTAGTGTGCCTTTTAGGTTAACAGGTATTTGTAAGGTACGTGAAAGCAAGATAAATGTGAACAGAGACTAATTGGCAAAGTTAGTTATAAGGGGAAAGAAATTAACGTTGAGGTATTGTTTTGTTTTTGCTTAGAGTGAAAAGTTGGTGCGGGTTTTTTTTCTCGCATTTTTCCTCTTTTTTTCTTCCCTCACGAACGAACGAACGAACGGACTCACCACACACACACACACACTCTCTCTCTCTCTCTCTCTCTCTCTCTCTCTCTTCTCTCTCTCTCTCTCTCTCTCTCTCTCTCTCGTTAGTACCTTCCTTTCCTCTTCATTTCCTTTCCAATCACCCTCCTTATCTTTTTCCTTCCTGTCCTATCTCTCCTCTCCCCTTTTCTCCTCTCTCTCTCTCTCTCTCCTCTCTCTCTCTCTCTCTCTCTCCTCTCTCTCTCTCTCTCTCTCTCTTCTCTCTCTCTACTCTCTCTCTCTCTCTCTCTCTCTCTCTCTCTCTCTCTCTCTCTCTCTCTCTCTCTCTCTCCTCTCTCTCTCTCTCTCTCTCTCTCTCTCCATTTTCTACCCAACGTACCATTCCTTTAATAGTTTTCTTATACAATATATTCATTCTCTTCTACGTACCACTTTTATTTCTCTCAACTCCTTCCTTCTCTCTTCGTATTCCCTTTCTTGTACGTACCTCCTTTATTCTCCTTCCTCTCCTTCCTCTCCTTCCTTCACTCTGCTCTTCCTATTCTCTTTTCCTCAATGTACCAGCTCCTTTTTCTCTCCACTCCTTCTCTCTTCTCTTCCTTTATCACAGTTCCTTTCCCACACTCGTTTTATCCTCCTTTTTCTGCCTCACTGAAGACCGTATAAGTATTAACGTTGTGTGAGAAAGAGAGAAAGAGAGAGAGAGAGAGAGAGAGAGAGGAGAAGAGAGAGAGAGAGAGAGAGAGAGAGAGAGAGAGAGAGAGAGAGAGAGAGAGAGAGAGAGAGAGATCAGTTAATAGTAAGAATGAGAGAAAGCAATGGAGGAAAGGAGATGGAATGCAATGAATGACAAAAATGAAATGTATGATAGCAAAAAACAGAGAGAGAGAGAGAGAGAGAGAGAGAGAGAGAGAGAGAGAGAGAGAGAGAGAGAGAGAGAGAGAGAGAGAGAGAGAGAGAGAGAGAGAGAGAGAGAGAGAGAGAGAGAGAGAGAGAGAGAGCGGCATAGAAACCAACCAACAAATGAATTAACACCAACAGACAGACAGGTGGAACGAATCCATGTAAAATAGTTTGTTGTTTTTATGCCACTTTTTTCCCACCCACGTGCATTGATGGTCTATTCTTGTTTACTACATGTTACGTTGTGAACATTTTAATGCATCTGAGCAACAAGTACAAAAAGAAAAGTATGAATTTGCGTTGTGACGATTTGAGCTTAGTGTGGGAGTGTGTGTATAGTCTATTATTTTTATTATGGTCAAAATGCAGTAAGGAAGCCACACCTCCTGCCTGCCCTTCTATTCTACGTGGCAGCTGATTGGTGCATTCCTCGTATCATCACTACCAATCACAATATCTTCACTACTTAACAGCGCGTGACCCCTGGACAGAACAATCTTCACTACAGAGGGATTTTCTATTTTGTCACCCTCTGTAGTGAAGATTGCTGTGTCCAGTGGTCACGCGCTGTTAAGTAGTGAAGATATTGTGATTGGTAGTGATGATACGAGGAATGCACCAATCAGCTGCCCCGTAGAATAGAAGGGGAGGCAGGGGGCGTGGCTTCCTTACTGCATTTTGACCATAATAAAAAGAATGGACTATAGTTACTTTATTGTATACCTTGTCCCTTACCTGGTATTGTTTTTCTTCAGATCACCAGTGTTTGTAAATTACTATGTATATCAAAACTTTGTTGGAGAAATACGTGGACTGCAGATGTGAGACAATTTGGATTTACGTGTGGATATTAAATATTGTGTTATGTGATATGTAACTTTATAAACTTTTTACTGTGGTTAATAAACTATCTAATGTAATCTTAAAAAATGTATATAGGTCATTGTAGCATACAGGACCTGAGCTACTGTATAAGCTTGGTCATGTCTCCTTATCTGTACTAATCAAGGTTTTCTTAATACGGATATACATGTTTTGCCTCATTCACTTTATCTTGGCCATTCCAGGCGTTTCTAAATTTTATTGAAAAAGCTGTATTTTTTGGTATTCAAATATCTTTTTCTAAATTTTTCCTTGCGTCCACATACAAAAAATCCAGTCTTTTTCCAATCAATTTTTCCAATCAATTTTTCCAGTCAATTTTTTCAAACCAGTTTTCCAATCCAGTCCAAAAATCTCAGTCCAGTCTTTTTTTCTCGCGTTCTTTTTTTCTCCTCGTACGCGTGCCATGAATTATCTAAAGACTATTTATGTAACTCAAATTATTGATTTATGTTCATTTTTCATCCTTGTGTGTCATGTTGATATTCTCCCTTTATAGTAGTTCCGTTATATCGAAGTGGTTAGCGTTGTGGGGAAGCGGTGGACACTAACACACTTATAGCGGTGGTTGTGTGAAGGGTGACACATGCAACGGTAATATTCATGACTCTGTAGTAATGGCTGGTTCGGTAACACGGTCCAAACTTCCAACTCTTTACCAGCTCGGCCTCTCCCTCTCCCAAACTTCCAACTCTTTACCAGCTCGGCCTCTCCCTCTCCCAAACTTCCAACTCTTTACCAGCTCGGCCTCTCCCTCTCCCAAACTTCCAACTCTTTACTAGAACAGCCTTCCCCTCTCCCAAACTTCCAACTCTTTACTAGAACAGCCTTCCCTTCTCCCAAACTTCCAACTCTTTACTAGAACAGCCTCCCCTACTACCCAAACTTCCAACTCTTTACTAGAACAGCCTTCCACCTCTCCCAAACTTCCAACTCTTACTAGAACAGCCTTCCCCTCTCCCAAACTTCCAACTCTTTACTAGAACAGCCTTCCCCTCTCCCAAACTTCCAACTCTTTACCAGCTCGGCCTCCCCCTCTCCCAAACTTCCAACTCTTTACTAGAACAGCCTTCCCCTCTCCCAAACTTCCAACTCTTTACCAGCTCAGCCTCCCCCTCTCCCAAACTTCCAACTCTTTACTAGAACAGCCTCCCCCTCTCCCAAACTTCCAACTCTTTACTAGAACAGCCTTCCCCTCTCCCAAACTTCCAACTCTTTACTAGAACAGCCTTCCCCTCTCCCAAACTTCCAACTCTTTACTAGAACAGCCTCCCCTTCTCCCAAACTTCCAACTCTTTACTAGAACAGCCTTCCCCTCTCCCAAACTTCCAACTCTTTACTAGAACAGCCTTCCCCTCTCCC
>JACEEZ010007492.1:305954-306988 GCA_016584305.1 Chionoecetes opilio
CTAGGCGATGACAGGACACGTTTTTACTTAGTCAATCTTACTTAGGTTTATCTTAGGCAAACTTTACTTGGGTTTATCTTAGGCAAACTTTACTTCGCTTTATCTTAAGCAAACTTTACTTAGGTTTATCTTAGGCACAACGCGAGATTTTCCCCCCTGTATTGACTGATCTGTACTGTGTTTACTGGGTAGGATGTAGTAATTGAAAAGACGAGTTCAGACTCTATGTAGCGGAGAAAGAGTGGCGTTTGAAACTATTCTAGGATGAGGCAGGGTAACAGGGTGAGGCAGGATAGCAGGGTGTGGCAGGGTAATAGGGTGAGGCAGGGTAGCAGGGTGTGGCAGGGTAATAGGGTGAGCCAGGGTAGCAGGGTGTGGCAGGGTAATAGGGTGAGCCAGGGTAGCAGGGTGAGGCAGGGTAGCAGGGAGAGGCAGGGTAACAGGGTGAGGCAGGGTAACAGGGTGAGGCAGGGTAACAGGGGATACTTGCAAGGGTGTGTGGTGATTCGAGGCAGATTTACTAGGCCTGTAGTTGTGTGTGTGTGTGTGTGTGTGTGTGTGTGTTGTGTGTGTGTGTGTGTGCGCGTGCGTGCGTGCGTGCGTGCGTGCGTGTGCTTGTATCAGGCCGCGCTGTATACACAAGTAGGGAACAGGATTGGTGCGGACACAGGACACGTATGCATTTTTAATATTTTAATCATATTACTCTGGCGGGACTCGACGGGCGCACTGAATTCCCCACTTGTCCTCGCCTGGCTGTCCTCTCTGCCTGTCCTCTCGCCCCATCATGCCGGCATCGTGTAGTCCTCGTGTGTTGTTCTCGTTGCATAGTGGAGCAGAGAGATGCCGCCATGGGTGTTCAGGGCATAGTAAGGGCGTGGATAGAGACAGAGTGCGAGATAGGATAGCAAGGTGTGGGAAGCATCGTCCTCGTGTAGGTCCTCCGTCCTTAAAGCAGAGAGATGGCGTCATGGGTGTTCAGGATAGCGGGAAGTAGTAGTGGTAGTAGTTTAGTTGTAGGTGTGGGAAAAAGA
>JACEEZ010007493.1:0-18878 GCA_016584305.1 Chionoecetes opilio
TTTTTTTTTTTTTTTTTTTACTTTCGCCCTTTTTTAAAAAGTAATGATGAATTTCGAGTTATTTTCCTGACTTAACCATCAGCGCAGGATTAAAAAAAAACCTTTTTGTCGGGTTCTGATGGGTCAAGCCCCACAAAAGATTTCTTTGACCTTTATCTACGATTCAAAAAGCCAAAGAATGTGTTCAAGTAAAAACTCCTTGCTAGTTCTGGTTTTTCAAGAGGGAATTTTATTAAATGAGGGGTGATTCCACAGGTGGAAAAGTGACGGGAAATAGGGGAAGGGGAAAAAAAAGGTTGGAGCCATCCCCTAACAACATAACTTTAAAACAATTTGGGGCCTGTCCGGGTTTGGTTTGTTACCTTTACTGCCTTCTATAATATGCATGGGGTTGAGTTTGAAAAATTCGTCAGTTTTCGACCGCTGAGAGGATCTCCACTGAAACCCAGACAGCTCTCTCTAGACTCCCCCTCGAGAGCTGTTTGTAGGCTTATAGGTTGGCGAAAGCCGCCCCCCGGGAGGGGGCTAAAAACCCCCCGGCTAATACCCGGACCCATTCACTGCGGGGACAGGGGTTCGGATTTTAAGGGAAAAAGCCCAACTGTTTCCTCCGCCCGGGGATCGAACCGGGACTTTGGTTTGAAACCGGCGTGCCCCCCCCTCACTACGGAGTCCTTTTACCCTATCTCATTTGTTGGTAAAACTGCTAAGCTTTCTTAAAAAAAAAAAAAAAAATTAAATGTGAGGGGGCCACTTAAAGGTTAGTTCAGAAAACGGGTGTGTTGCTAGTTTATTTTATTGTTTTAAAGGAAGACACCTTCCCACAAAAATGTTTGAGTTCGTTCCAGTTAATTGTTACAATAACCAGCGTTTTTCCCAAAAATTTTTAAAATTTATACCCCGCGGAAATTGACCAGCCATAAACTTTTTCATTATTAATTTGTTTCGAAAAATACTTTTTAAGGATGTTTGAATTTAGTGGGGATTGAAACTCCTGATAACTGGCTTGTGATTGCGTGGTAGTATTTTACAAACTAATTCCCGGTCCTTTTGTTACTAAATTTTTTTTCCAGGTGATTAAACTAGGTGGGCCCCAATCTGTAATTTATCTGTCACTAGTATTGGCCATATTATTTTTATTCATCACAATCTCCCGCTCCTTATTTTTACAACACTAGGTGTACGGCCTTAGCATTTTTCCCCAGAGTACAAAATTTATTCAAGATTTTAAATTTTCAATTTTAAATTTTCGGGAATTTTGGTAATACTTCTGTGGAGGAATTGAAATTTGTAAATTTCATAGTATCTTAAAATAATAGGAAATCATATTACATACCTTTCAGCATGATTGAGGGGACCCCTTTACGCGCCCTATTTTGCCCATTAGAAATTCAAACAGGAAAAAGGGTTTTAAGACAACTCCATTTTACAGTATCCTAACCCCGAGGATTCGTTGGAGTAGAAAAAGAAAAAATGAAAGCCCTACGATGAAGCTAGAATACGAAGTCAAAAAAAAGTCAGAAAGCGAAAATAAAAATTTGATTCAACCAAAAAACAAAAAATAGAACTTGAACTCACATTAAACGCGAAACATGAACTTGCCCTTATTAGAACAGTGAAAACTAAAATTGAAAAACTAAAAATTTAAAGGCCCTCAGGCAAAAAACACCTCACACTTCAGAGTTCTTTAAATTTTTCTTAATGAAAAATGTCAAATGTAAATTTCATCCCATCCTTACCCGATACTGATCCGAGGGATTCTTCCGAGTATTGAATCCCCTGCCAAACACTTGGGAAATTTTGAGGTTAACTGGGGGATATCATCAAGCCAAAATGAGCAAATCCCCAGGTTTTTATTAAATAGAAAAAAAAATTATTTTCTATGTTAATAAAATTTTTTTGGCGAAAATCAAAAGGGGGTGGTGATGGGTAATGGGGGAGTGAATGGGGGGGGGAGGGTAAAAGGGGGTGGGGGAGGGGAGGGAAGGGGGTTTGGGGGGAGGGAATGGCCCCGGTGGGGGAATGGGGGGGGGTGATGGTAATGGGGAGTGAAGGGTTTTGGGGGTTTTGGGTAATGGGGAGGGAATGGTGGGGGGGTGATGGGGAAGGGGGAGTGAAAGTGTTGGGGGGGATGGTAATGGGTGGTGAATGGGTGGGGGTGATGGGCAAGGGTGTTTGGGGGGGGATGATGAAGGGTGGTGGGATGGGTATGGTGAGGAAATGGTGGGGGGTGGGGGGGAAGGGTGAGTGAATGGGGGGGTTTTAGGTAAGGGGGAGTGAATGGGGTTGGGGGGGGATGGGGAAAGGGTGATGATTTATTTTAAAGCCCAAAAAAGGGAGGTGCCAGATAAAGGGAATGGGTGAGGGAAAGGGGTGGGGTAGGGTAAAGGGGGAGTGAATGGGTGGGGGTGTGGGTAATGGGTGAGTGGGGTGGGGGGGGATGGGTAATGGGGAGTGAAGGGGGGGGGGGGGATGGGTAGGCAATGGGTGATGGAGGAATTTCCCCCCTTTTTTGGGTTTCCTTATTTTTTTCCCTCAGTTTCCCCTTTACTCTCTTCACCCTCCAATTTCTTTCCCCTTTCCCCTTTTTCCTCCTTTTCCCTTTTCTCATTTTCTCCTTCCTTCCCTCTCTCCACCTTCCCTTTTTCCCCCATCCACCAAAAAGGGGGAGCGACCCCCCGGTCATTGCACGGGCCCCTGTCAGTGCAGAATCCCTCCCCTAGGATCGCTGTTCCCCTGAAAATCAAAATGGCGCGCCATGTTATATCGCCCGCGTACACCTTTTCGGGAAGCTCTTGCCAAAGGCCCAGTCCCACATGGCTACTGAACCCCAGACGCAAAAAGCCACCCCTCGCCCTCCCCTAGGGTACGTGTGGGTGGCAAGAAAGACGTAAAACCCCGGATGAGGTGCATTTTTTTCCCCAAAGATGCCAAAGGTATTTAAAGGGCATTTTAAAAAATATTGAGTCAAAAAAGAGAAAATCCCGAGGGCAAAGTCCCCTTAAAAACAACCATTCGGTAAATTCAGAATCTGCTGAAAAGGACCCTTTATGAGCGCTCCCCCCTTTCTTTTTAAACTACACTGGGCTGCTCTAACTTAAAGGGGTCAAAGGTAGTGTGGGCCCCCCAAATTTAATGGTGCTCCACAGCCTGGTTTCCTCTGTCACCCCCCCAAAAAAGTGGGAAAAAAATATAAAAGAATAAAATAAAAGTGGAGAAAAAAATAATTCTGGGTTTGGGTCTAAATAATAATTCGTTAATAAATAAATTTTTAATATATTTTTCCCTTTTCTGTATTACTTTCTAAAAATTAAATCACAGATGTCTTAATTCAAGTGTTTTTTTACCCCCCCCAAAAAACATACGCACGGTAGTGTAAGTCGTTATCCATTAGTTTATATCTTGGAAACTTCAGTCGCACTGTTCCCCACATTAACGATACCACCCCAGTGCTCAACCCTTTATCCTATACTAATGTATCACCCCATTCCAAAGTTCCCTCCACTCTTTTTCTGTTCCCCTCTCTCCTTGGGCCCTCACAGGGCTGGCTGAATACGCTGTATTTCCCCTCGTCATTCGGACCTCTTGCGATCAGGTCCGCCAAACGGTCATCTTGGGACCCTAGGAAACATTTTCATTAGTCCTTATGCAACAAAAGGAATCCCCAGAAATCACCCCACATCTTACCCAAAAACCTTCTTTACAAACCCTTTTACAGGGCAGCAAACACCTCCCCACAGGCGATTTAAAATCAGCGAGCGTCTGGCTGTTCTAAGTTATCCTAATTTTAAACCCCCCTTTCCATTTCTTTTTCGCTAGGGGCCCCAACTACCAGGGTCGAAAATATAATCCTCTCTCCTAACCAGTGATGGGGATGAGGGTGGGGGAAAAATTACTCGAGCTTAGATAATTAAAGTTTTTTCATCTCTTCCCCTTTTAAATTTAAATTTTTCCCCGTTACATAGCTTTCCCCCCCCCCAAAAAAATCCCATATCCTCAGTCCTTCATCAAGATCCTCCCAAATTTCCTAACTAAAATTTTTAAAAAAAAAAAAAATTTTCAAACATCCAAAATTTTCTATCTTTTCACATAGGATTTTCATCACCCACAAACAAATATTCTACCCCGCACAACCCAATTTTTTCCAAAAAAATTTAAAAAAAAAATGAAAGTATGTATTCTTAATTACCCTTTCCCTCACCAAGAGCAGATTTAACCATTTGGGGGGGAATACTTTTTTTTAAATGTGATGACTTACACCTTGAAAGAGCCCTTCTCACTTCCTTTTTTTTTGTCAAGGCCGAAGCCCTTTAGATCGCGTTTTGGACTCTCCCTTAGTCAAAAATGGGGGGAATTTCCCTTTTTTCCCCCACTAACCTGGGGCGTAGGTGGTAGGGGAAATCACGACCGGATCTATCCATACCCTAGTATTTTGGGATAAGACTCCCCCCCTTCTTGAGGATACATACTTCTCCCCCTTTTCACCCCGAGCAAAGTCAGAGCCGCCACCTCGGTCTTACGACAACTAGCGGGTTTAGTTTTTCAGGAAAAACTGTGTAACCCTCTAAGCAAAAATAAAATTTTTAAACCAAACTAAAGTCTGTCTAGGGGACCTTCCTCAAAATCTCCTTTCACTAGAAAAAGTGGTGAAATTACTTTTTCTCTCTAGATTTTAACCGTATCGTCTGTATCAAATTTTTTAAAGTATCCCCTCACGGGTCTCCCTTCTAGGTGGGGTTGCTAAGTTTTCCTCTACAATTACTATCTCTGCGGGGTTCCCAAAACGCCACCATCTTGTCCTACATATGCTTTTTTGTGGGCCGCGCGTTTAAAGTTTCCGTCAAATATTTTTTCTAATACATATGAACCTCCATTCTAAATCTTCCCCACTTTGTATGGTCCAACCATTAACTAAAAAGTTTTATTGGTGCCCTCACAAACGTTTTCTTTTCACCCCGCCAAAACGTCTTTTCCAACCTTTCATTTTTCCTTTGCCATAGCTTTTTCCCCCCCATTTTTTACCCTCTCCAAATTTTTTCTTTTTAGATTCGGTGCCCCTGTTTTTTCATCCTCTAGTCAATTTTTGGTAAATCACACTAAACATTGGGGGGTTCGGGAAAAAAAGCGTGAAAAGGGGGGACCCCTTGTCCAGCACTGCCCCTATTTAAAACCCCTTTTTGGTTTTTAAGACAATTGGGCCCCCTTGAGGGTAACCCCTTTACAGGGTTTTGGGAATGTTTTCATTTTTTCGGGCTCCTTTTGAGATACTTTTCCTTTGGAGGTAAAGGGGTGAGTATCCTAATTTTTCTCACAGAGTCACAAATCTTTTAAATTTTTGTGAGTAAAATCCTAAGCATTTTCAATAAAAAGGTATGTGGTGCCCAAAAAAACGACATATTCCCTAAAATTCTTTAAAACTTTGCGGTCATCCTAGTCCTTAATTTTTAAAAGGGAGTAAACCACATAATATCACTATGGTTTAAAACAAGCGGATCCGGGGCTCCCGTTTCCCCCGTCTGTTATTTATGCTTTCCTCTCTAGCGTTTTCTTTCGATGGTATTTTTGCATGGTTGGAGTCCACGACTACCCTTTTGCTTTGACATGTTAAACAGCTCCTCACATATTCTCTCACATCCGTTTTTAGGTTGGGCCAATAAAAATAGCCCCTTCTGCTTTTCTTATTTTTTTCCTCGCCCAAATGACCCGATTCCCCATTGTGAAAATTTAAACCCAAACCCCCTCGCTTCAGTTACTAGGCAAAACCAATAAAAAGGTATATGTTTCTAAATGCGGTTTTGTTTGATAAAAAACTCCTTCTATTACGAAAAATTTATCTAAAGTATTTAATTTGGTAAGGGTTTTTAAGTCTCAAATGTTTTTTCACCTTTTTTTTAGTCTAACCACCTTTTTTTCCCCCTTTTGGATTGTTAACCCGTTTCTAAGGGCTTACCAGGTTTTGGTTTGGGAAAGAACCATGTCCACTCCAGGAAGCACCATCTTTTCGTTGTAAAAACACCTAACTTTTTCTTGATGAGGACAGGAAAATGAAAACCGAAAGCTATATTCTTTTTGTCCCAAAAGTGGAGGTTCTATGGTATCCGGGAAAAATAAAAGAACTTACTAAAATTTTGAAAAAATGAAGGAAGGACATAAGAAAAATTAAAGTTTGGGTTAAGTCCATAGTATTTAAATCCGAATGGGGGGTTTCTAAAAAGAAAAGGGGAAACCTTTAGCCATTTATACACCCCTTTCCCAAAGGAAATTTTTTGAATTTCCTATGAATACATCCCAAAATTGTTGAAAATGGTATTTTCAAGTTTAATGCTGTGGTGTAAAATCTGACTTTCGTTAAGAATAGCCTTATATGGGTTTAAAAATTTATTTGGGTTAAAATTGCAGTGCACATTTTCTCTCCAATTACCCGCCCTCCCTTTTTGACCAAAAAATTACTTAAAAATTATCTGGGCTAATCGAGGCACCCAGTTACAAAAAATTATTCAAGGACAAAAATTATTTACCTCCCGACTGTTTGGAAACAAATTTAATCTGACCAAATGTAAAATGGGGAAAAAAGTTAATTTTTTGGGCTAGGACAAGGAAGGTAACCCCAACCCAAAACAAATTAACCCCTTAAAAATGAAAATTTTGTCAAGAAACCAGAAATTTTGGGCATGGAAGTTCTAAGGAAGTAAATAAAGATCTAAGATAGGTGCCTTTTCGAATTTTAAAAAAATTTGACCCGAAAAGGATTTCCATTTTTTTAAAAAAAAAAAAATTTAACTTTTGTTTGTCCTATTTATACATTTGGTCAGATTTAATTTGACTCCAAATTCCTAGTCAGATCGTCCAAATAATTTATCGATCCTTCCAATAATTTTTCTCGTAACCTTGGGGGCCATCAGGTATTATGTCATCCAGATAATTTTTAAGCCAAGTTTTCTTTCAGTAAAGGAGTTAAGATCTGGGCTAATTTGCTTGAGAGAAAATTGCTGCACTTTTGCCAAGTTAATCAAAGCGGAAGTCTTTTGAATCATAGATAAGGATATCCCTTCAAAGAAAGTTGTTAGATCTTTACTACGGGAATAGAACAGGAACTTCGCACGCAAGACGCAGAGGTGCATAGCGATGGGGGGCAGAGGATGCAGAGCCCGCGAACGAGTCTGAAAACCTCTGCACGAATGTAGCGTAGGGGGCGGTAGATCAGGGGCAAAGGGGGAGAACAAGGGGATAGGTGAAAAGCAGCGCTCGGGGTCCTCCTCAAGCCAGGTTGTCGGTGGGGTGGTGAGATGAGGAGGTAGAGGAAGATAGAAGGGGGGAAGAAAAAAGGGTAGCCCCAAGGAGAGGAAACACAAGAAAAGAACAGTGGCAAGAAGAAAGATCGGGAGTGCAGAATCGTGGACAGGAGTTAGCGGGCTTTAGGGAAGACGAGGGCCAACCGAGTAGATAGGAAAGATGAGGATGAGCAAAGGTAACTGCGGGGTGTTTAGATGAAAGGAGTAAAAGTACCCGAGTCTAAAAATAGGGCATTGAAGGGAGTTATCCGGATAGAGATATGAAAACAAGAAGTACCTGTGGAAGGGAACTCGTGCAGTGGCAGCAAATTGGAGAGCGCAAATTAGCCACAGGTAGCTTAACTACCGTCGGACGTGAAAGGAAAGAGAAAATTCAGGCCCTTCTCTTTTTTTTAAAAAATTATTGGATGACATAATCCTGAGGCACCAGTACGAGAAATTATGAAAGGATCGATAAATGATTTGGACATCTGACAGATTTGGAGTCAAATTAATCGACCAAATGTAAATAGGACAAAGAAAAGTAATTTTACTGGGACACTTAGTGAACAAGAGAAGGTTACCAACCCAACCCAGACAAATGGCAGGCCGTTAGATAAAATGAAACCCCCAACTAATGTCAAGGGAACAGAAGATTTCTAGGATGGTAGGTTACTATAGGAAGTACATAGAAGGATTCGCTAAGATGCAGTGCCTATCACTAATTGACCAAGAAGATAACCCATTCAAATGGTCAGAGGAAAGACAGCAAGCATTGCAAGCTATTAAAAGGATAAACTGGACTATGCTCCCATCTTAACTAAGGCCAAAATTAATAAACCATTGATTGGATTACCGATGCTAGCCAAACTCACGTAGGAGCAGTATGATGCAGTTATAGTGATGAGGGCAAAGACCAAGTAATCTCTTTTTTCAAAAGAAATAAAAACCAGTTGAGACGCGATACTCAGCAACAGATAGGGAAAGCCTTAGAATAGTTTTAGCTTGCAGACAGTTTCATCATTTCCTGTGGGCGGAACCAAAGGTGTGATCATCAGAACAGACCACCAACGTTAGTGTCAGTCTTAAACAAACGAACCAAGTCACTAGTATGAACAGATGGATCTAGAGATGAGAGACTAGAGGTATCAGAATAGAGTATAAAGCAGGACAAAAGAACACTGTAGCGACCAACTTAGAGTAGACCAGTAAGAATCAATTCGATGTCAAGATAGAAGAGAGGTGGTTAGGAAAAACTAAAGAAAGAAGTAAAGGAAATGCAAAAACGAGAGGACCGTAGATGGAGAGAAATGATAGAGTATCTAGAAGGAGGCAGAATACCAGATCTAATACCCCAGAAATAACTTTAGACAATTCGTAATAGAAGGAGGAATTTTATCATTTAAAACTAAACCACCAGTCGATCAACAGTAACAATATGTATTGGTTTTACATAGTGACCTGAAGCGAGCGGCTTTGGAATTAATGCACAATAAGGAATTCGGGTTCATTTAGGGCAGAGGAGGGAATCAATTAAGGTAAAGCAGAAGGCTAAAAATTTTATTGGCCCAACTGAAAATGGATGGTGGAGAGAATATGGAGAACTGTCTTGGACATGCCAAACCAGCATAAGGGTAGTTCGTGGACCAAACAACAATGGGCAAGAAAATTACCATTAGTAAGGAAACCTCTAGAGAGGATCAGCATAGGAACATAACAGACATGGGAAACGGGGAGCCACGGATACCGCTATGTATTAACCATAATGATCATTATAGTAGGTTTACTTACTTTTATAAATTAAGGACTAGGATGACCGACGAAGTATGTAAGAATTTTAGGGAAATATTGTCAGTTTATTTAGGAGCACCACCCCTACCTGGTATTGGGATAATGCTAAGGAGTTTACGTCACAACAATTCAAAGAGTTGTGTGATCATGTGAGATACAATTAGGAACACCCACGCCTTACCATCCACAAAGAAATCTTGGGTATCTCAGAAAGGGATGCACGAACAATGAACAATTCTCTCAAACCTGTTGCAAAGGTATCCTCATAGGTGGCCAAATATCTCTTAGAAACGCAAAGAGTATTAAATAGTGCAGGGCATGAGACAATGGGGACCAACCTTTCTATGCTTTTTTTCCCGATACGCTCCAAGTTGATTAGTGTGAAATACACAAATTGACTCAGAGATGAAACAACAGTGGCCACACGAAATATCAACAAGAAAAACAAATTGGAGAGAGTAGAATAATGGCGGGAGAAAGCTAATTGTGAAAGGAAAAAATGAGCAGGTTGGAAAAAAAGACGAATTGGCGTGGGTAAAAGAGAACGTTTTGAGGGACGGGCACCAATAGAAAAATTTCCGTAAGTGGTGTGGGACCATACAAAGTGGTGGAAGTATGAGAGATGGAAGTTCATATGTATTAGAAAATATATTTGACGGCAAACATGTACGCGCGCGGCCGAGCAAATAAGCGATATGTAGGACAAGATGGCTGGCTGTTGGAAACCAGCAGAGATAGTAGTTGGAGAAGAAGAACTTGAGCAACCCCCACCTAGAGAGAGGAGACCAGTGAGGAGATATTAGAAACAATGTGATGACAGGCGATAAGTGTAAATTTAGAGAGAAAGAGATTACACGTTCACCACTTCTCTAGTGAAAGAGGATTTTGAGGAAGGTCCCCTAGACAGACTTGTAAGTGGTTTAAACATTTTATTTTTGCTTTAGAGGGTTTACACAGTTTTGCACTGAGCACTAAAACCCGCTAGGTAGTCGTAAGAACCGAGGATGTGCTTGGCTCTGAGCTTTGCTCGATGGTGATAGACGCAGGAGTTGGATGCCTCAAAGCAGGAGGGACAAGGCCTTTATCCAAGATACTGAGGGTATGGAGAGATCCAGTCGTGATTCTCCTACGCACCTACGCCTAGGATTAGTGGGGGTAAAAAGGAATTGACCATTCAGTACTAGAGGACGAGTGCCAGTTGCGGACCTATAGGGTTTCGGCCATAAACAATAAGAGAGGAAGTTGCGAAGGTTTTCATTTCAAGGTAGTATGAGTCATCACATTTAAAGTGAGATTCCCAAACTGGGCAAATCTACTCTTGGTGAGGGAAGTGAAAGTTAAGAATACATAAAACTATCTCATTTTGTTGCTAAATTTGTTGGAAGATTGGAAAAGGCAGGATGAGAATATTTGGTTTGTAAAGTGATTAGAAGATCCTAAGAAAAATTTATATGAAATTATGTGTGATGTATATGATAATTTTTTTTTTATTTTTAGTTAGATATCGAGGATGCTTGATGAAGGACTGAGGCATAAGGCATTTTTTTTTGGGGCGCCAAGGAAGAAGATATGTAACGCGGAAGAAATTACATTAATAGGGAAGAGATGAAAATAAACCACATAAGTATCAAGGAAAACAGTGTGAACATCGGCTCCCCAACCCAAATTTTACATGCCACAATATACATGTAAAAAATATATTAAGCTTTTGCTACTCGAGGCGGGAGTACTTTGCATTTAAATTGCTATTATAGGACACGTTCCATTCGTAATGCATGTCATCCACTATAATTCGTAGAACAACAGAAGAACTTTATTTTTTTTTGGTATTCAGAGATGCGGTGCATCAATGTTTATCGCGAAAATTAATTTATGAAAAAATATTAGTCGTGGAGCCAACACACAGTTAGACCAACCTTTGAGTTTAAAAACTGCCAGCGAACCACTGCATTTCTCGAGTTTCAGATCATTGGAATTGGACAGCATTCAACGTTAAACAAACTGCCAGGACAAATCCAAACCTCACCAAACGATGAACAACCCAATATCCTCCAACAACAGCATCAGATTCATTAATGATCACTCTAGCAAACAAATATCCGTCAATCACCCCTCTGTACCTACATATATACATACTACCTGTATGTACCAGCTGCTGAAACTGGCATACAGACAGGAGCTCCTGGCCTCTTGTCAACTCTACCACGCTCTACCAAAAAACAGTGATAGCTGCCGTCCTCCTGGGACTGCCACATCAGTGTGCCTGTAGCAGCTCACCTGTTTCGAGACACGAGACATCATAATACATTACCAACCACGTATAATTACCCACTTTCAATCAACAGCTACGTCGTAATGGCTTGAGAGCCAACTTTAGTCTGCCCTTAGCAACTGAAGAAAATCCGTCACTGAGACATGAATGTGACGTCACTTAAACGTCATTCTCTATTTACTACCAATGGTAAAGTGCTTCCGGTGAGGTAGAGCTATGCTTTGTTACTGCTTCGACCAATCAGTCAAAGCCTCTAACTAGCCTGACTGTGTACTTTTAAACAATCTGAAATCGATCTCATGTTAGAGTTTGGGCAAGGATCTACGAGCTTTCTCTTACCTTTTTGGCTGAGGCCAAAGATACTCTATAGAGTAGCTTGCTGAGGCAAGTATTAAATGTCTTCTTTCTCTCGCTCTCGCTGTCCATATACCTTCTAGGCTTATTCTAGTTATTAGGCTTAATCCAGGCTAGGCCCTATTACATAAAACGAAACGAGATAAAATTAAAGGAAATTAACGAGCAAGACATTATAAATCCAGTATAATTTTAGAAACTTATCTGGGCTGAGTTAAATGGCACTTCAGGTTTTACACATTTATTATAAGTTCCGTTAAGGAACAAATAATATTTACAACCAAGATATGTAGTGAACAGCCAGCGAAAGAGCCATCTGCGGGAGGTGCGTGTTGATTGTACCTTCTTCTAAGAGCTTGTGTCTCTTCTCCCCGTTCTGTCCACTTATATCCTCTGGTACGAAGTGTCGTTGAACTTTGGAAGGAATGCTGATCCCATACCTCTGTCCTGTGACCTACTTGGGATCAGCTAGAGAATGCAAGCTGTACGTGGCTCCCACGAGGAACCAAGCAGGAAAGATATACGTATACTGTATATATATAATCACATAGTATATATATATAATCGATATATAGTTATTATATATATGATATATATATATCTTATATATATATATATAGATATAGATATATATATATAGATATATATATATATATATATATATATATATATATATAATATATGTTATAAGATTTCTAAAAATTTACATGGTTCATTTGATTTTTAGTACATCAAAATATCCTGTATGGAAGTATAATACGAGTTACACTTCTTATTGATAATAGTTAAAGTGTGAAGTAGTTGTAATTTAAAAAGTATTTTATGCATGTTATATATTTGTGAAAGTGAACACTGACTGACATTGCTGGTCGCTAAAAATTTGCCCCAAATTAGTTATACAGAGTAGCGATGGCCACTGTAAAAGAGCTAAAAGAAAACTACCTAAATAAAAAAAAAATTACATATTACATACATACATAAAACACTTAAACCATTCAAAGCATGAACATTAAAACAAATCTTTAAAAAAACATGTGGTTTATAAAATTAGATACGTATAGATGACAGTCTATGACTGAGACTCGGCGGCCTGGTACTGAGTGTACATATGCCTTCAGCCAGTAAAATACGTCTATTGCGCATATGAACAGTAGAAAAAATGCAATGGATTGAATACACAGTATGAGGAACAGGGGGAGAGACCTCGTGAATAAAGAATTGGGGGATTGATATAGAGTAGACCACTCCAAAAGTCCGGAACGAGTAATTAATATACGCTAAAAGTTCATTTTTTCTAGAAGTGATTTTGACATTCGCGAGTGGAAAAAAACAGCGGGAGGGAAATTGGGTGGCAGTTTTGACAATGAAAAATTGAGAACCCTTGGTGATGTCTACTTGGAAGAGTAAATTACCAGAGTGAGTCGACATGGCAGCGTCATGTGGTACATATTGCGTACAGATGTGTTACATAATCCCGGACATTTACTGGTAATACATCAGGACAGGAGACTGTCACCGAGGTGGATTTAGAAAGAAGAAAAAACTGCCAAGGATGAACATGCGTGATGTAAGATCGTAGTGTCCTCCAAAGGATCTGAATAGAACAAAAACTGGGAATGGAAGCATCCGTATTAGGCATCTGGCACTGAAGCCGTAGAGGGCATCTAGAATTGTGAAAAGATAGGCAGGGCATAAGGTAAATGCTAATATGACAGCATGACATTCTGCCAAGGACCGTGATGAGGCGTGAGAACATGGAATGTAATCTCTGAGACTAGAAGGACGTTTCTTAGGTAAGTCCCAGTGAACAGATAACAATTCATTTAGTTGGAAAGGGAAACAAAAAACTAAAAGCATTAAAACTGCAATGTGCATTGAAAAGGGAATATGCACCACAATTCATTCTAGGGTTAAAGTAGTCTCCATCATCGGGTAATAAAATTCCAGTTGTCACAGGAACAAGCGGTGAATTAGAGACAAGTGTTCCGTGCCCAGTTAATGGCATCTAACAACTGTCGAGGCGAAAACAGATTTTCGCTCACGATTCTCCCAGCGAGCTTGAAATGAGAACATTGAAAACTTATGAACATCACTTGCAAGATCATCAATTACAGAAGTAACGCTTGAATTCGTAGCCAACGCTGCGAATTCCAATAGTGTGAGTGTTCCATAGGCGAGCTGGTTAGTGATGTTCACCAAACCTTACCTTTACAGATATGATGTTCTGATGTGCCAAAGTTTCTTGCTGATTCCGTTCTGCTTGAGAGCACCCGGACTGTGGCATTAAGGGTCTCTTTAAACCTTGATCATTAGTATTCTCATGTTTAAAACTCTGATCCGTTCAGCCAGCCCGGAGACCACCAAAGAACGGAACCTCCCGAGGTCAAAACATCCTCGTTTCCTAATATGATGTCGGGCCGGATAGGAATTCTGACGGGAACAAGTTCAACAGTTTACGCAAAGAGATTTGGGCATATCTCAGATTCCATGAAAGGCATCGCTACCATGGCTAAATTTGGTAACAATATCCAAAGGGCGTAATCCACTGGAAGGGATTCCTCGTCATGGAGAACATTTGACAACATTTTCCAAGCGATCATTTAACATGAGCAGTTTGTTGTTACAACATCTTCATCCACAAGAGGCATATACACATTCACACACTCTACAATGAGACTCTCTCTTGCTTCGAAAGCAAGACACCCTGGGGACTATGTATTATATATTTGGTCACTCCAAAGAGTAGATTCCATTTGTGGAGAGCAGGTGTAGGAATGTACACACTACAAACGCGACAGCGCGATGTGAGTAGACATCTTCTACAAAGAAAACACATACAATAGATAGTCTAAATTCAATGGACTGATATAAAAAAAAAAATCGGAATGGAAGTTATGGAATGGAATGCATTACATGCCTCTGCGTGTGTGACCGCAGTTTTGACGGCAATCATTTGTAGCTGTGAGTGTTTCATCAAACAACGACTGGTGTGTCCTGATGTATCAGCATTAGGGTTGGGTAAATCTTAACCTGTAATCCCATCCTAGCTACCCGCTTAACCTGGTCTATATGGGCTGTCTTTGCATGGTACTTAAAAATGTGAGTATAGGTAGTTATTTTGTGACCCATGTTCAATGACAATGACCCTGTAAAGGTTCATTCAAATGAAGATCTAACTTAGACGGTAAATGTTGCACCTGAAAGTTAACTACATACCTATAGGAATTGGCTTTTGCTGTGTATGGGCGTGATACTTAATCATGTCTTCCTTGGACAAATCAATAGCGTCTGTTTACACGTCTTGTATATTTTCTTGAAAATCACCATTCTAATGTAACGTAGTCATCAAAATTATATATGGGCTGTGGACTTCTGCTCTAGAAGAGTGTAAGTAGTCTTTGTTCTTGCCCAAAGACAACGACAATGTGGTGTTCACATGTAGACTTGTGCTAATGAAGAGTTTAGGGGCAGACACTTGTGGCATCCATTCATGCCATGGTGAACGGTATGGTTGTGCCAAGGACTTCAAAAGTGAATAATCTTCCTAGTTGTCGTTCTACCATGCCGTGCTACTAGGGTGATACTAGTTATGTTACATTTATTTATGTTGAAGAGTTGCAAATTTCAGTTTAGAATGTGATTGTTAAACTCGGTACATTGTTCGAAAGCATGTGGAGGGTGTATTGAATTTAAGAAAATCATCCGTAAGTGCTCTCTTTGCAACCGTTCGAGCCGTTTTGTCTTTCAGGGGTACCAACACGCCGAAAATCTGAAAAAGATCTATGGCTACTAACAAGTATGAGAAACCAGATTTGTAGTGGGGGTTTTTGGTAAAGTCAATGTATTGTCTCCCAAGGTCTTTAGGTGTATGACAAGGTAGCAAGGGGCAGGTTTCCAACGGAAAGCCTTTGCTTCAGCGACAGGACAAGACATTTATCTATGTGTGCAAAAATATAACGGCGCATGTATGCCAAAAAGTATTTTAAACGTGCTAGGTGCAAACATTATCTCCCAGGGTGACCTGCAAGGCTAGAATTCATGTAAAAGGGAAGAAGTCTAGGTATAAGTGAGAAGGTACTATCACTGTAGTAACTGGCGTAATGGTTCCTGTTCTTGTCTGTGAGATATGTATCTCGCACCAGAGTTGTATGTAACCTAAAATTCAGTAAGTTCTTGTTTTCAATAAACAGTTTACTAATTTTTCTTCTCCTTACCTCTGTGCTTTCACCAGATGGTCCATAGCTGTCTATCTACTTCTAAACCTGAACTCTTCGCTCAACATTTGCTAAAAAAAAACAAAAAAAAAAAACCAAAAAAAAACAAAAAATTCCACTCTGGTGATGAAGAGCTTCTACTCCTTCTCTTCCACCCGCGGATAATTCTGCACGTCATTAAGATCCTTCGGAATGATGTTTTTCTTGCACCTTTCTGGCCTAGATCCTCGGAAGGCTTTTTTACCGGGGTCCTGACGGAGTCACTCCTATTGTTTCAAAAACTGTGCTATGTGCTTGAACCTTGCCTGGTCAAACTTTTCCGTCATGGTCTATCTACTTCCCATTTCCTTCTTGTGAAGGTTGCTCACATCCAACCTGTCCTAAGAAGGGTGACCGTTCTAATCCTTCAATTTACCGTCATTATAGATTTGACTTCTGCTTCTAAAGGTTTTTGAATCTATTACTTAATAAGAAGATTTCTTAAGATCTATCTGCGCACAATCTTCTATCGATCGTCAGTAACGGTTTTCCGTAAAGGGCGATTATACTGGCGAATATTCTAGCTTCCTAACTGAAATCTTGGTCATCCTTCCTTTAGGGGTTTCGGTGAAACTTTTTGCTGTTGCCCTTGGACATATCAAAGCTTTTGATAGAGTCTGCACACATCTTTATTTCCAAACACCCTCATCGGTTTCTATCCTTCTCTATGTACTTCATTCTTAAGTTTCCTTTCAAACCGTTCTATGCAGCAATGTAAGACGGAATTGTTCTTCTCCTAAATCATATCAATAGTGTGTTCCAGAATCTGTTCCTATCACCACTCTCGTCCTATATTCATTAATGATATTCTAAGTCTTACTCAAAGCCCTATCCACTCCTATGCTGATGATTATTACCCTGCATTTTCAACGTCGTTGATTTTAGACGTCCATCAACCCGAAATAATGATCACGGAGAGATCGCCACACGAGCGGCTAACTTATGATATTCTATAATTCTGATTGGGGCCAAAGCAACCTTGTTTGTTCAATGCCTCAAAACCCCAATTCTTCACCTATCTACTCGACAAAACTTACCAGAAAACTATCCCCTCTTCTTAAATGACACTCATCTGTCTCCTTCTTCTACAATGAACATTCTAAAAACTATCCTTTACTAAACATCTGAACTGGAAATCTCACATCTCATCTCTTGCTAAAACAGCTTCTAAAAAGTAGTGTCCTGTGGCGTCTGCTCCTTTTTTTTCTCCCTCCCAATTGCTTCTCTCTACAGGGGCCTTATCCGTCCATGTATGGAGTATGTCTCACATGTTTGGGGAGGATCCACTCATACAGCTCTCCTAAACAGGGTTGAGTCAAAAGTTTTTCGTCCTCATCAACTCTTCTCCTCGACTGACTGTCTTAAATCTTTAAATCACCGTTGCATTGTTGCTTCTCTTGCTCTCTTCTACCGTTATTTCATGCTCACTGCTTTTTTGAACCTGCTAATCCCATGCCTCCCCCCTCCCAGGGCCTCGCTGCACAAGACTTTCTACTCATTATCATCCCTTTTCTGTCCATCTTCCTAATGCAAGAGTTAATCAGTATCTTTACTCTTTCATCCCTTTCACTGGTAAACTCTGGAACTCTCTTCCTGTTTCAATTTTTCCACTTTCCTATGACTTAATCTTTTCAAAAAAGGGTAACAGACACCTCCCGAAATAAACTGGCTCACCGTTCTGTTTTATTTTATTCTCTTACTGTCTTCTTTATGGGGACTGGCAACTAAGCGGGCTTTGTGATACCCATTTTTTGTTGTGCCCTTGGCCAGTTCCTTGTGATGTTAAAAAAAAAAGAAAAAGTGGGACAGGTAATTTTGGCAATTGGATATCATCCCCTGACTCCAAGTAGTAAATGATGGGAACACAGAAGGAATCTTTTCGCTTTTTCCTCCTAAATGTTGGAATAGCGATTTGGTTGTCATGTTTTGGTTGTTCAGGTGTTGCGGTTACAAGGGCAATATTCCGTGATAATGAATCAGCCACGAAATTTACTTTGCCTGGCAGATACTCAAAATTTTTTGGGGGGAAGTCTAGTATCGTCAGCGCCAAAGAGCCAATTTGCCCGACAATTTTTTTTAATTGAATAATTCTACTACAGGTGCATGGGCTGTTTTAACAAGAATGTCATACCCATAAATGACAGATTTGAAATGCTTTAAAGACTATACAACCGCCAGAGCTTCTTTATTGGTGTTGAATAGTTACGCTCCGCGGGATTGAGAGTTCTGCTGTCATAAGCTAATGCACGCCATTTACCTCTATCAGCCTTCTGCATCAGAACAGCACCAAGGACTACATCTGACGTGCTTGACCTCCAATAGCGGCTTCGGGAAGGCAGGTGAAATGATAGCCGATCCATGCAGTGGCCGTAGGACAGGAGGGGCGTTTTGAGTTTCCCTCGTGCACCTTATCTGGGCGGTACAAGATTTCCCGTGCAGCGTAAAGTAGAGTAAAAACATCCATAGCAGTGTCATTACTGACCCATCCGCTGTCAGCGTAGTAGTGGACGGTAGAGACTGTAGGCTGCTGAGGGGGATGTGAAACATTTGCAGATGTCCCGTGTCTGGGACATCTGGAGCCGTGAAGTGGACTCGCCGTGCACCAGGTGAACGCAGACCGGGATGAGAGTCATGGCAGGTGAGACATCTGTTAGGTCTACGCAAGTTGCTGTTTTTACGCCGTGGGGGTGATGCTCAACCAACGTTTAACGCGCCACCCTGGCCATCGTTGCTAGGCGTGTTTCGGCAGAACCTGTCGTAGTGACCAGTCCCCGGTGCAGAGGCGGCATTGGGCTGTCTTGGCGGGACATTTGTCAGTCCCCGCCCAATGTCCTTGACCCGAGTCATAGCAAGACCACCTGGCCGGACACTTTGGCCCGACGCCGCGCACAGGATTGGCGGGGTGAAAAGGCTGGGAACCGCGGTCTATGTGAGTCC
>JACEEZ010007494.1:0-46267 GCA_016584305.1 Chionoecetes opilio
ATTAGTGTCCCTGTTTGGGCTGAGGAAAAACATTTGCGCGTTTGTCATTGGCAAAATTGTAGCTGCTTGATTGGCTCGCCTCTCGCGAGGTGTGAAATCTGTGATCCACGAGAAATATCGTAGGTCGCCTCACTCGAATGGGTCTGACTGCAGTGAGTCACTGGGTCAGTGTCCAAATGAGTTTGATGGAGGAGGATGTCTCCTTTTGCGCTATAGACAACAAAAGGATAATTTAAAATATATACATCATTTTTGTATATTAAGCGCAAGTAGAGGAACAGTGTACAGTATACTGAGCAAAAAAATTACAGAAAACGTGAGTATTAAGTCGTAGCGAACGTGAAACTCTCGTCCATTATAACCTACGAAACATTTCGCAAAACCTGGGTACGAAGCTCCCTGTAACCCCATAGTTTGCAGCGGCCTAAACTGGCGGTAGGTGGCGGCGCCGGGGGCCTCAGCGGTGCAACAGTTAGCTTACCGTTGTACCAATAGTGGAGATCTCTCTTGACCAAAAGGACGAGGATTTGCGCGGTCATTTTCTGGACACTGGCTGTGTTACGCTCTTGGCCAAAATGGACGAGGACTGCCCGGTCATTTTCTGGGGACACGGCTGTGTTCTCCTGGCCTAAAATTTTGCTTTTTCAGATGGAGATATTTTATTTTCCGGAAACCTGTTAAAAGTTTGGAAAATTTTATAGTTTCCCCCAAACCCAACGATTTTCTGATGCGCCTTATTTTTTTCTGGTGTTTTTTTATGTGTTCTGAATGAATCTGCTAATATACATTTTCTGTCGCATTTAAAAAAAAAAAAAAAATTTTTAGTAGATAAAGGTAAGTTTTGTTTTTTGTTTTTTTGAGTAGGTAAAGGTTAGGTATGTTAGGTTTAGGTTCATTTATTTTTGTTTTTGTCATTTATGCCAAAAAAAAAAAAAAAAAAATTGCGACCCGGTTAGCAGATTCATTCAAAACACATTTTGGACTAATTGGACTATTACTCATGTAATAAGAAGTGTTTGATGATGTATTATAATGAGAGGGTTACACTGACTACAATAATTTTACGATTAAGTGAGTGATTAAATTACTGGGGATTTTCCTTAGATGGCCAGGGATTTCCTTAGATGGCAGGGATTTCCCTTTGATGGCCAGGGATTTTTCCCTTAGATGGCCAGGGATTTTCCTTAGATGGCCAGGGATTTTCTTAGATGGCCAGGGATTTTCCTTAGATGGGCAGGGATTTTCCTTAGATGGCCAGGGTTTTTCCCTTTAGATGGCCAGGGATTTTCCTTAGATGGCAGGGTTTTTTCCTTAAATGGCCAGGGATTTTCCTTAGATGGCCGGGGATTTTCCTTAGATGGCCAGGGATTTTCCTTAGATGGCCAGGGATTTTCCTTAGATGGCCAGGATTTGCCTTAGATGGGCAGGGATTTGGCCTTAGATGGCCAGGGATTTCCTTAGATGGCCAGGGTTTTTTCCTTAGATGGCCAGGGATTTTCCTTAGATGGCAGGGATTTTCCTTAGATGGCCAGGGATTTTCCTTAGATGGCCAGGGATTTCCTTAGATGGCCAGGGATTTTCCTTAGATGGCCAGGGATTTTCCTTAGATGGCCAGGGATTTTCCTTAGATGGCCAGGGATTTTCCTTAGATGGCCAGGGATTTTCCTTAGATGGCAGGGATTTTCCTTAGATGGCCAGGGATTTTCCTTAGATGGCCAGGGATTTCCTTAGATGGCCAGGGATTTTCCTTAGATGGCAGGGATTTTCCTTAGATGGGCAGGGATTTTCCTTAGATGGGCAGGGATTTTCCTTAGATGGGCAGTGATTTCTTAGATGGGCAGGGATTTCCTTAGATGGGCAGGGATTTTCCTTAGATGGGCAGGGATTTTCCTTAAATGGGCAGGGATTTCTTAGATGGCAGGGATTTTCCTTAGATGGGCAGGATTTTCCTTAGATGGGCAGGGATTTTCCTTAGATGGGCAGGGATTTTCCTTAGATGGGCAGGGATTTTCCTTAGATGGGCAGGGATTTTCCTTAGATGGGCAGGGATTTTCCTTAGATGGGCAGGGATTTTCCTTAGATGGGCAGGGATTTTCTTAGATGGGCAGGATTTCCTTAGATGGGCAAGGATTTCCTTAGATGGGCAGGGATTTTCCTTAGATGGGCAGGGATTTCCTTACATGGCCAGGGATTTTTCCCCAGATTGCATGATTTTCCCAGTGGCTTTCTCAAGTCTTATCACAAGTACGCACGTGGTTCGAGAGCATTATTTGACTCATTTGAAGGGTTGATATGCGGCCGATTTTTGGCAGAGGTTATTTAGTAACTTTTAGGGGTTATAGTGGGGTTAGGTTAGTAACTTTTAGGGGTTATAGTGAGGTTAGGTTAGTAACTTTTAGGGGTTATGGTGAGGTCAGACTAGCAACTTATAGTGAGGTTAGATTAGTAACTTTTAGGGGTATAGTGAGGTTAGGTTAGTAACTTAGTGAGGTTAGGTTAGGAACTTTTAGGGTTATAGTGAGGTTAGGTTAGTAACTTAGTGAGGTTAGGTTAGTAACTTTTAGAGGTTATAGTGAGGTTATTTAGTAACTTTTAGGGTTATAGTGAGGTTAGGTTAATAACTTTTAGGGGGCTATATTGAGGTTAGGTTAGTAACTTTTTAGGGGTTATAGTGAGGTTAGGTTGTAACTTTTAGGGGTTATATTTAGGTTAGGTTAATACTATTGCGGGGGTTATAGTGAGGTTAGGTTAGTAATATTGCGGGGGTTATAGTGAGGCTAGATTAGCAACCCTTAGGGGGTCCATGGGGGGCGCAGTCCCTTCTGGCTAGGAAGGTTAGGTTTTTCTTTGACCCCCTATGACCAGCAAGCATGGTGGCCTTATGGAAAACTTTGGTTTTTGGGTAGGGAAGGCAGACACGACTCATTTATTGCTCTCCCAAAATTGTCCAAATCCCTATATATTAAGGAAAATTCCCTAACTATGGGTATCTAGGGAAATCCCTAATTTAAGGAAATCCCTAGATTTTTACATATAGGGACTTATGATTTTTTGGGGAGCCATAAATCACTTGTATTTGCTTCCCCCACCCAAAAACCCCGTATTCCCGCCAGTTCCCCAGGCTTGTTGACTATAGGGGGAAGAAGAAAAAGATAGGGGTGAAGGACTTCTTCTAAAGATTTACCGTGTCTGACTGTCACCACTGTTGCAGGTGCTGAGGTCAGAGTCCAAGCCGGCTGCTCCGCCGGCTCACTCCGGCACCCCCGGGGGTTCCCGCAGGACGGCCGTCACGTGTACTGGGGGGGAGTGTTGCTGCGGTGGAGGCTGTGGGCCAGGCAGCAGCCTGAGGGGCCCGGGAGCAGCAGGGATCAGTCTGCCTCAGGGGTGGGGAGGCACAGGTTTGATGGCAAGAATCACCTGGAGGCAGGCAGCTCAGGCCACAAGGCAGACAGTGAGCTGAAGTGTCAGCAGTGTGACAAAACATTAAAAATGCAAGAGTAAGCTTGAGCAACTTTGCCTGACACACAGTGGTGTTAAGAATTAGAATGTTTAGATGTGGAAAAAAATTTCCCTACAAAGCGTGACCTCACCAAACACACCCTGAAACACAGTGGTTTTAAGAATTGTGCATGTTTAGAGTGTGGGAAAAGATTTACTACAAAGGGAAAACCTCCCCCAACACACCCTGACACACAGTGGTGTTAAAAAATTATGAATGTTTAGAGTTTTGGGAAAAGATTTACTCAAAAGTCTCACCTCACCGAAACACCCCCTGACACACAGTGGTGTAAGAATTATGAATGTTTAGAGTGTGGGAAAAGATCTACTACAAAGAGTGACCTCACCAAACACATCATGACACCCCAGTGGTGTTAAGAATTATGAATGTTTAGAGTGGGGGAAAAGATTGCTAGAAAGGGTGACCTCACCAAACACACCCTGACACACAGTGGTGTTAAAAATTATGAATGTTAGAGTGGGGGAAAAAGATTTGCTACAAAGAGTGAGCTCACCACACACACCCTACACACAGGGGTGTTAAAAATCATGAATGCCTGGAGTGTGGGAAAATGTCTTATACCCGTTCACAACTCAACCGACACACCCTGACACAAGTGGTGTTAAAAATCAGAATGCCTGGAAGTTGGGAAAAGGTTTATACCATTTCTGATCTAAAACAAACAAAACTTTAGACACACTGGCTTGCGGGAGTTTAAGTGTGATATTTGTAGCAAATGTTTCAAGACAAAGCCTGATATTGCCAGGCACGTGAAGATCCACTTTTGAGGTGGTGTGTTGTGTGGACAAGTGTGGTTGTACCGTCCCTGTGGGAGTGTGTCCTGTTTTGGCAAGGGGGCTGATTTTGTAAACCATTGACTAGGGAGAGTCTAAAGTTGATTTAGGATCTTATAATGTTGGTCTTCTGTTGATTCACGACTAAGACCACTCTGCGCCGGGGTTAGCGGGCCTGAACCAGGGAGATATTTTGTTGGGGAGGCGAGAGCGGCGGAGGCATTGCCCGCGCCCTGCTGCCGAGAACAACAACACACCATTCCATATATCACCTATTATCTTCATTTATTCACTTTTTACCCACATTTTCCCTTATCTTCCTAGCTCTCCCCACTATCGGGAGTTCACTATTCCACCCCTAGCACGCCCCCCGGGAAAAGGTCCACACAAAAGACGGGACGTTGCCATGGAAAAGGCAGCCAATACATGCCTTGAAATCCATGACATTATCCAGGCTCCTTTTAAAGCCCCCTAATGACTCCGAAACTAACTACCTGTCTACGAGTCCTTCAATCATTCCCACCCTATTTGTGAACCAGTTTTTCCCTATTCTTTTTTAAATATACGCTTTCCAGCTTAAAATCCGTGACTTCTTGTTCTACCCGGGTTTAAATACGTGAAATAAAAATAAGTATATAGGAAAAACAAATAGAATAAGTAAGAAAAAAAACCCGGGACATTGTATACACACTTTATACAAAAACCTTTTAAGCAAAAATTTTAACAGTAAGGATAAAAAATTTGTTTGTTGTTGAGATTCTAAACTTTGGAGAGTTATGTGAGGGTGTGTTACATTGACTCCTGGGTTAGGGGGAGGAGGAATCTCTCCTTATAATTCAGTACAATGTTATATGTATGTAACATCTGAAAATGTAGTTATAGTTGTGACTATTAATCCCCCCCAAAACAAAACAGAGTATTTTCAAGGCCCGTCCACACCAGGAAACTTTTTTGGAAACAATTTTTCCAACCGTTTGTAAACAATTTTAAAGGGTTTTATTTGTTTCTCATCCAGAATGGGAAACATAAAAGAACATTTGTGCATTTTGTGTGTGTGTGCAGAGGAAGCTACAAGAGTCAGGGGAGACCTACACGTGGTAGTTCCTGTAATAATACTGGTTATATGATTATATAGATACTGGCGATGACAGTAAGAGACAGTAATGAAAAACAATAATGATGAAAACAATAACAGAAATATTGACGTGGGTGGGAAGGTTAAATCTTGCTCACCCATACACGTCTCTCTGCCTTGTAACAGTTCAGTGAGAGCCTTGTAACGTAAACACTGAGGCTGCAGCAGCATCCCCCCCACCCACAGCCTGACAACAACTGATTGATTGATTGATTTAATGCTAAAAAGGGGAAATGTGCCAGCCATCAGAGGTCATATGGCACTAGGGCAAAGCATAATAAAGGGAATGGGTTATAGAGGGGAGTGAAACGGTGAGGAAGGGGAGAGGAAGGGAATGTTACAGCAGGATGGTTAGATCAGATGCAGGATGTGGATTTTTTTGAGGAAGGAGGTTACATAATCCAGGGAGAAGGAGGGGGATTCCCGGGGGAATGTCCGCAAGACAGGGAGGACAATGAGGGAAGGAACTGGAACGGGCAGGAGTAAGATGGGGGCAGGATATTAGGACATGTTGGACAGGGAAGGAGCTTGACAGGATGTGCAGAGGGTTGGGAAGGAGCGTGACATGAGATAGGAGTGTGTGAGCTTGGTAGCCTATGCGTAAGCGTGCGAGAGCAGGCTCCCAACGTCTATTAGTGTGGGAAGGATTTGATCGGGCGAAGTTTATTGACAGAGGAAAAATGGTCCAGGAGGATTGCCACGGTTCGAAAAGGAAAGATTTAAAGGGAAAGGGGAGTAGTCGGAGGCAGGCAAGTTCGAGCAACGGGGGCCCAAAGGGACACAGCGGAAGGGTTTGGACACTAAACATTGTCTGTAAACTTTTGGCAAACAAAGTGTCCTGGTCTTTATAAACTTACACAGGCCCAAAACAACGATGAACAAACACAAAAAAACTCATAAACTTTCAAACTTCAAACCTTGTATTAAAACCCTTGAGGCCCAGAACATAATTTCCCTTTTAATATAGATACCATTTAACCCATTTTAGTGACTAAGCAATATTTTATAAACTATGACCTGTTTAAGGCCATAGCTATTCTTCCATTTGTGCCCAAGTTGGAGGAACCAGTTCTTTCAGTTCAGGGTTGGTTTCAGTTCCTGGTCTGGGTTCGCGTGTCACCCAAAAGGAACGCAAAAACCCGTTTTTTGTTTACAAACTCGGCTGGCGAGGCAAAAAGAGAGAGAGAGAGAGAGAGAAATTAAAAGTGGTAACTCGGTAGCTGTTATGTGAATGGATCATATCAAGTTTAAGATCGCGGAACAGCTTTCCTCCACTAGTGCCCCTTAATTGTAGGCTGTCAGACATCCTCTCCGACTCGTGTATGCGGAAACCCTTCACGATAAGGGAAAAGGGCCCAAAGGCGGACCATTGTTTGTTATGAACTGAAAAATCTCTCCATTCTACCCACCAATGGATGTGGGTAGAGAAAGTTCAAGGGTTTTGCTGTGTCACTACGCGCGTCGCCTCAGACCCAGGGTTTTTGTGCGCAAATGGAACGCCTGAATTCTTGGTTCCGTGAACTGGTTCTTGACATGCGCAAATGGAAGAGGCCTTAGTATCCTTGTCCACTAACTAATTTGGTATATTAAGTGACTTTTCGTAAATGGGGATTTTCTAATAGCTCCGCTCAAGCCTGTTTCTCGCACCCGTCACATCCCCTGCCCTGTGAGCGTGATGGTCTATCATTTACCGTAAATTCCCTGTACTTTTTCGGGACATATCAGAAATTTCCCTCAATACAACAACTGAAACAGTTCCTAATAAAAAAAAGTAGTTTATCATTTTTTTTTGTGAGCACTTGGTGAAAATATTGGCAAACAATTGAATACTTGAAAACTCAATTTTTAAAAAGCGTCTTTTCATGAATAAACGCAAGTTCAAGCAGAATGGGGGCTTCAGGAAATATTACCTGTATGTAAGCATTCACTGAGTACCTATTTGGGGTGTGTTCTGTCTTGCGACGAACATTTAACCAAGAAATAATTTAAGTGCTTGGCAACTCGAGAACAGTACGGGATGGAAGGCAGTTTAGGGGGGGGGGGGCAACCCACCCCTCTCAAACTTCCTAACGGCTCAGGCTATGGGAGACGAGAAGGACTGCAAGGAGGACATTTACTGCTGTGGCACGGCTGTATTACGCAAACTACTACTACCCACAGTACAATAGTGGATGCACGTCTGTCACGTAACTACACGCGCCACTCCCATCCGCCCCAACAACACAAAGTCACAGTCAAAACAGGGGGACTATACACAAATAGGGGGGAATTTCACAGAGCAGGTGAAATAAGGAGACTCCTTTATGGGGGGAAACGGCATGTGGGAGCGGGATGCCACGAATATTCCATAGAGGATAGAGAGTGTGATGAGATAAGCGGATGATGATAGTTATAGGAGTTGTTATGGACAGCCTCTGGTATTGAGAAGTTAGGGGTATCAGAGATATGGGCCGTGAGGTAAGGGAGCGGGGGCGCTGAGCTGTCCATCCCCGGTTCGTGTCAACAGGAAAGTGGGTGATAGCAGATCCTGCCAGCGGGATGGTTTCTGGGAGAGGGCTGAACGCCACACTCTGTCTTGGTTAAATGTTCTTCGTAAGAGAGACATATACACCCAAAATAGGTACTCAGTGAATGCTTACATACAAGTAGATATTTCCTGAAGCCTCATTCTGCTTCAACTTGCTTTATTTTCATGAAAGACGATTTTTAAAGATTGAGTTTTCAAGATTCAATTGTTTTGCCAATATTTTCACCAAGTGCTCACAAATAAAATATTAAACTACATTTTTTATTAAGAACTGTTTCATTTGTTGTATTGAAGGGGTTTAATTCTGATGCCCCGAAAAAGTGCGGGGAAATTTTAACGGTAAATGATAGATCATTCACTCTCAAAGGGCAGTGGATGGTAGATGCGCGAGAGACATCTGGCGGCTTAGCTTTGAAAATCCCCATTGTATAGCTAACAGATGATTTTATATAGCCAAGGAAAGATCTGGGCGTGAAGGGGTTAAGAGAAAATCCTGAATCGTATTGAAAACGCGAGAAATGGGTTAATCCTGTGACTCACAATTGACGAAAAGTTTACATTGATGGTGAGAGTAAAGTAATACATATATAGCTAGTAATTAAATTCTCACAATTTTTCTTCACTCCTCAGCCCTTTAATCAGTTAGATATAGGGTGGGGTGGGGTCACACCGGGAACGGGGGGATCACCGTACGAAGGCTACAACGCGAAAATTAATTCAAATTTCGCGCCACCATGCCACCACGGATGCAGCGCCACCCTAAAGTGAACTACATGCGAGCAACAGTGTGGCGTCAGCTCCCCTCCCGTGTTTCCCAGGTAAGAAATTTTATTTTTCGTATGTTCCTTGTACTTTTCGCCGTTTTTATATAGTGTCTCATGTCGGCTGTGATGGCGTGATTTTTTTGAGGTAAGCTGCAATACGAGGTATAACCGTATTGACATGTTATTGAGTAAAAAAAGTAGTGCATGCTTCGAACAGGCCGCGGTGGCATTATTTACAAAAAAATTGGTGGCGCGGGGGATCAACGTATGGTGAAGTGCGGGGGATCAACGTACAGTGAAATTTTGAAAAAGCTATATCTTTTGAAATACCACACAAACATAACAAACAGTGATTGACTATGTATATTCGCATGATATTAAATGGTGGTGGTGAACTAGTGCATTTAATTAAATGGAACAGTGTTTTTTTGTGGCATAAAGTTGAAGGTGATTGGAAATTAAATTATGATGCTATATCAGTGTTATTATGCTATAAGCACATGAACTAACTATTATATAAGTGATTTATGTTATTAGAATGATTCTAGAATTAATTTTTTATGGTTAAAAAAACCATTTAACACTGCATATTTCGGGGCATGACGTTGGGTTGATCCCCGCACATACGATTTTGGAAAATCTATATATTTTAAATACTTAGAAAAACATAAGAAAAAGTGACTGACATGCATATTAGCATGATATTAAATGGTGGTGGTGAACTAGTGAAATTTAATTAAATGGAACAGTGTTTTTTTGTTGGTGTAAAGTTGAAGGTGTTTGGTATTAAATTATGATGCTATATCAGTGTTATTTATGCTATAAGCACATGAACTAAATAATAAAGTGATTTATTTTATTAGAATGATTCTAGAATAATTTTTTATGGTTAAAAAAAACATTTAACACTGCATATTTTGGGGGGCATGACGTTCGGTGATCCCCCACATATATTGCCAGACTCTTTAGTCCCAAAATAATATGGTGGCCATGCAAAAAATCGCCTCTACACTGTAAAAAATACTAAGCTAAGCTAACCTAAACTAACCTAACCTAACTATGCAGATGTCAATGTCATTAACTCTTTTCAGATCTAAACCTAACCTACCGCCATCACCGTCATCATGCTCGCAAATATGTCAGAAGAGCGACAAGCGATGGACCGCACTGACCTGGAGGCTGCCTTTAAGCACCGCGTGGCCACTAGCTGCAGCCTGAAAAGAAGCCGCTGACAGATTCAACATCAAGAAACAACTCTGCTGTTAAGTTGCTCTATTTAGTTCCATATCTCCCCAAGGTCTTTTTGTATGACCTCATCCCACGTCTTCTTTGGTCTCCCTGGGATAGGTCATGCAAAAAGACCTCAGGGATAGCTTAAGGGTCTCTAGATTTATAGATTTTAAAATTATTCATTTTTTTTTTAGCTTTTATTGCCAGCAAGGGCCTTCTAAGTCCTAATTAATTTTTTTTTTAAAGGATGCCTTCAAGCGCTCATTTATTAATTTTTTTTGTCAACTTTTGTGCCAGAAAGGGGCCTTTTAAGTCCAAAATTTCATTTCTTTTTTTACAGGACGCCTTCTATCTATCGAAGAAGCTGTCGGATGGAGTTACCTATATGGCTGTTGCTTCCCGTAGCAATAGGGTTTTCAGCCCCAAGGGAAATATCCCATGCTGATTATACCATCCACGCAGCCAAGATGTTCTACGGCCTGCCATGAACGATGTGCGTAGGATGGTGTACCAGTATGCCATAGCTTGGGGGAGCAAGAGCATCCCTGCTCCCTGGGAGAAAGAGAAAATGGCGACAAGGGACTGGTACTATGCCTTCATGAACCGTCATCCAAACCTTGTATTGAAGGCTCCGGAAGGCATGTCCATTGCCAGGATTGTTGCCTTCAACAAAGTCAATGTGGAAACCTTCTTTAAGGCTTACAAATTAGTTTTGGGAAAGAAGTACACATTCACGCCGGACCGGATATACAATTTGGATGAGAGTTCATTGTCGACTGTTATGAAGCCAGTCAAGGTTGTGTGTGCGAGGGGCCCACCCAGTAGCCACGCAGGTAACTCGTGAACGCGGTGACAGCATGACGTTTGTGGGCATTTAAAATGCTGGGGGGCAGTCCATCCCCCCAGTGTTTATAATTCCCAGATGCCGATGGAACCGCTTCATGAGGAACACGATCTTTGGTTAAAAAGGGGATATTGCATCCTAGGGGCTGGATGAATGGTGAATGCTTCGTGCAGACACTTCAGCATCTCCATGAGAAGTCTTGTTCTTCTGTAGAGAACAAGATTTTTTCTGATCATGGCAATGCTGAATGCACATGAAACATTCAGCCTTTTTGAGTTTGCGATATGCATGGTATCGTGATTGTTACCTTGCCTCCCCCTACAACAGACAAACTCCAGCCATTGGATGTGAGTGTTTTGGCCCCTTTAAGACATTCCTGCGTGCCCTACTGAACGACCACGCGCTCATGCACCCTAACGAGCACATAAACAGTCCACCAAGTTGGCCAGAGTTTGCTTCTGAGGAAGGACCAAGCCACTACCCCCTCCAACATTCTCAGTGGTTTCCGGGCGACGGTAATGGCCACTCAATCGCAACATCTTCCCGGGATGATGTGTTTGTAGGAGCGCTTTGTAACCGAGCGACCGGCACCACCAGAATTTGTAGTGGAAGTTACTCCAACTTCTTCTGATGGAGGAAGTTAAAGATGGAGAGGAGCGACTGGCTGAAGGCCATACCTCAGAAGCTATACCCCTTCCCGCTGTGTCTCCCAGGCTAGTTTGATGTGCCTGCCACCCCGGGCCCCAGCACGACAGAGCCTGCCACCCCGAGCACCAGCACGACAGAGCCTGCCCCCCCGGGCACCCAAAGCACGACAGAGCCTGCCACCCGGGCCCCAGCACGACGCCCCTGCCACCCGGGCCCCAGCACGACAAAGCCGCCACCCCGACCCCAGCACGACAGACCCTGCCACCCCGGGCCCCAGCACGATGCACCCTGCCACCCCGGGCCCGAGCACGACGCACCCTGCCACCCGGGACACCCTTCTAAAACAGACAGACTTAACCCCAGAGTGTGTCAGGCCTTTTCCCTAAGGCTAATCCTCGTCCTTAGGGAAAGGGACGGAAAGGGGTGCGGGCCTGCATTTTAACCGAGAATGAGGAGGCAATATCTGACCTGAGGTTGAAGGCAGAGAAGGGCAGAAGCTGGAGACAAAAAGAAGGCAGCGGCTGAAAGAAAAACATTGGAAAGAAGAAGGGTCCACAGGGGAAAAGAAGTCTGTCCCTGTCCCGGAGGAAGACACCACTGACGAGGAGGAGGTTGAGTGTCCGATTTAAAGCGGGGGACG
Organism: Chionoecetes opilio; assembly: GCA_016584305.1. Lineage (NCBI taxonomy): Eukaryota > Metazoa > Arthropoda > Malacostraca > Decapoda > Majidae > Chionoecetes > Chionoecetes opilio. Next base: position 12,082 of record JACEEZ010007494.1, read on the forward strand.
ACTCCTCCGAGTACTCGGATGAGGTGGACGACGAGGGCACCTGGACTGCAGCATCATACCCTTTTGCTGCGAAACATCACAGGTGGGGGACTTTGTTCTGGTTCAGCTGAAGCTGGAGGAGGGAAAAGGGGTGTGGGCACATTAGTGTGCTTGTTGCTCAGGTGTTGGCCATCATGGAGGATGGAAAATTAAACCTTTCTTTCCTCCGGATGAAGCCCGCTAACACCCAGACACGTTCACCTTCCCTACCATCCTAGATGAAGTTCTGTGGATCCAAAAAACAGTGCAAGGGTGTCCTGGTGACCTCCAAGGGCATCACCAAGAGGCAGGCTGACCTGGTGAAGGTGTTTCCCTCGCGCATGCCTTCATGATGCACTTCTGAATAGTGAGCATAAAAAAACCTAGACCTATCTTTTAATAAATGCTATTTTATATGAGCTTATCTTCATTTCATAACCTAATAATAATGGTGGGTGTCTAGGGTTAGCATATATGTTGATTTCAGGCAAAAAAAACACAATAATGTTTGATGTAAAAGAGTTTAAAAATATCATACGGGCCCCCCATACGATCCGGTGTCCCCCTCGTGGGGGACCCGGACGAGGTTTCCAAAAATTTACAAAAAACCTTAAAAGACCCTTATTAAACTGAGTTAAGTATTCATGAGGGTACCATAGGGGGCCATATTGTGAAGTTTGTTTTGGGCACAGTTGCACTCTCTCAGGTAAAAAATGGATTTTTTTTATGAATATTTTTCCACTAATAGTACGGGTCCCCCCACACCACCCTAGGTTCCGGCAATTTTTATACCCGCGGTCGCTAGTGACGTCACGACAAGAAGGCGAGGTAAGGAAAAAATACACACGCTCTCTCTCTCTGGCCAGCCCTGTCGCGAACACACGCTCGGAGAGTCGTGTCTTACAACCCTTTCGAAGGGTATGGAGCTGAGCTGAGCTGAGGGGTGTTTAACCCCTGAGGGACCCACGTGTGTGCTGATGGTGGTGGTTTTTGGGGTTGCTGAGCTGTGCTGAGTGGATGACCCGCTGATACACCAGTATATAGAGCTAAAGGGCCATGATTCATCGCGAGGGGTTTTTGTGAGATAGGTTTCATTACCTAGTGACGGTGGTTAGGAACTTTGGGATTATGTTAAGCTGAGTGAGAATGAGTCGTTTCGGGTAGTATTATTGTTTTAGTGATTTTGGTGAAACCTTAGAGTGGGGATTGAATACTGGTATCAACACAGTGATAATTTTACAGAAACCCTGTTAAAGAGTCGTTTATTAAGTCCCCGTTATCCTCATATATTCTCTAATCTTTTAAAAAAGGATTCCCACTTATTGTGGGTTGGGGGCAGCGTAATCGCCAGGTTTGTGGAGCCCTTCAAGTTAACATCCGTATAAGGGGGGGGGGCGGGCAGTATTATAATCATCGCACAACATTGCATTGAAAGTGTATCAATGCATGAGTCGTGAGTGAGTAGTCATCAACAGTACCATCCCCATAAAAATCAATCATTGGGAACATTTTAAAAAGTTTAAAATAATTTGACGGTGGTTTTTTATTCATTTGCATATATTATTGTTTTAGTTTGATGGGAAAAATTTATGGGTTTAGTTTGATGGGAAATTGAGGGGGTATTAATTTTGATGAGAAAAATTGATGGTGTTTGTTTGATGGGAAATTGATGGGGTGTTAATTTTGATGGAAAATTGATGGGGTGTATAGTTGATGGGAAATTGATGGGGTGTTAATTTGATGGGATAATTGATGGAGTGTTTAGTTTGATGGGAAATTGACGGGATGTTCATTTTTATGGGAGGGGGTGATGGGGTGTTTAGTTGATGGGAAAATTTGGGAAAAATGGTAAATATGAGGGAAATTGATTTAACCCCTTCACGCCCAGATCTTTCCTTTGCTATAAAAAAAAAATTGTATGTTGTCGAGCCATAAATTACGAAAAGTCACTGAATATATCAAATGAATTAGGGACAAGGATACTAAAAGGTCATAGCTATAAAAAATTGCTTATACCCAGCAAACCCTTGTCATGACGGGCCGGCATCAAATTAGTGCCCGGCAAATCACAAACGGCATATTGGCATTTGAATCGGCAAAACCCTAATGAAGTTATCGGCCTGGCTGGGACCGAACAACCCTTGTGTACATGTTTGCACCTAGGCCTGTGTCGGTTACGTTAGTTTCTGTGTCAGATCTGTGTCGGCAAACCGTAAAACCCAAAATATTGCCACTACTGAGCCACAAACGGGCCGACATAGCATCTATATCGTGCCATAAGCGGGCCAACACAGCAACTGCATCGTGCCCCAAGCAAGCCGATTTAGCATCCAAATAGTGCCATAAGCGGGCCTACAAGCAACTGAATCGTGCCACAAGCAGGCCGATTTAGCATCCAAATAGTGCCACAAGCAGGCCGAATTAGCATTTGAATAGTGCCACAGCAGGGGCCCACTAGCATTTTAATAGTGCCACAAGTGGGCCAATATAGCAGCTGAATAGTGTCACAAGCAGGCCGATTTAAAACAGCTGAATCGCTTTACCTTTCCTAATGCCGGTGTAGCACGCCGGACTAGTTACCCCGCCACGATGCGCACGTAGACAGATGAAAATCACACAGGAAAACTTGATCACGCCTCCTGGACCAGAAATTATCGTCAGATTTTGCTTATTTTACCTAAATGTCTACAAAACTTAACTCCAAAACCAAACCCAAAAATTTTAAACCCAAAACCCAAAGAAACTAAACCAAACGTTTAAATTAAACCCAAATTTAACCATTTATTTTTATATGATAATAGCAAGGTATATTAGGTTACTTAAGTTGATTAGGTTAAATTTAAGTGAAGTTAAGGCTTGGTTTAGATTTGATTTAGGTTGGTTAGGTTTAAGATAGGTTTGGGTTAAGTTTTGTAGACTTATTTAGGTTAAATAAGCGAATCTGATGATAATGTTCTGGTCCTGGAGGCGTGGCCAATGTTTTCCTGTGAGACGTCATCTGCAGCGTGTGGTAGTCGTGGCAGGGTAGCTATCCGGGCAGGGCAGCTAGTCGGCCGCTACACCGCCCCACTTTTAAATGAACACAGGTTTTTGAATGGAATAACCCGTTGCCAGGATTGAATGGTTTCTCAAAATCTTACAGTATGAGCTAAGGACCAATAGGCCTATAGTGCAACAAAAAAATAAAAATTATCACTAATACTTCAAAAATTTAAACCATAATCATCAGTCTCGCTGCAGTATATCAGTTGCCCGTGGTTTAGGCAGTCTGGCACTGGCAGTCAGCAATTCAATTCACATTGTGTACCCTAATACACCATCAGGCTGCTACAAGTATAAATACTGTAAATGAAACAAAAGTTTAAATTTTGTATATAAATATAATTTCATAAGATAATAATCACGTATTGTTACAAAAGTGGAAAAAAAGTCCAGATTAAATGTGGTAAAATTTCTATTTAATGGACAGACAAATAACGAAATAAATAAACAAATAAATACATGAATGAATAAATAAATAATTAAATAAATCAATAAATTATATAATATATATAAAAATATATATATATATATATATATATATATATATATATCATATATAAAATATATATATATTATATATAATATATATATATATATATATATATAAAATAAAATATTAAATTTTTCCCATAAACGTAGTTATAACAGGGAAGACTCTTATGGGAGCTGTCATCCTGCTCACGCACTATTCATGAACTATGTACTATATGTGACAAGTCATGAATATTGAGATGCTGCAAAAACTAAATGATGAACGCCAAGAATAAAATTGGATAAGTATCATCGATCGTCTAAACCCCATAAGACATTATGGGAAAATCTGACGTTAAACAGAAAGAAGAAGGGAAAAAGTAGCCTGAAAAATCTATCAATCTCTGTAAATTGGTTAGGTTAGGTTAAGGAAAAAGATTACCGAAATGCATCAGAAATTATCAGGTTTACCTAAACCCCTGATAACTACACAATCAGAAGTGTAAGTCTCAACCCATAGCAAATCGGATAAATAATAGAATTCCCCCATCTGTCAGATGTGCAGGGGGCTGTCCTGTAAAAGCAGGCCACTGGTGTCCTCTTCTGTTTCATTAAAGAACCATGTGCCATGCTCCCATGTTGGTGCCTTCTTCACCCCTAAAAGGGTTTGATCAAAGTTGTCGAAAAAGAAAAACTAAGATTAGATTTTCATGATCCGATGCACTGTCATAAGTTTACATAACTCTTTGCAGATTTCTTATAGTTCTATCGGCCAATAATCTTCACAAAAGAGATTGTTCAACCTGCAATCACTTCAATTACACCTTACAATACAATATAGACCACAATCAGTGGCGTAATAAATAGGATGATATTTAAAAAATAGTTTTGTGTTATTTTGTAAAACCCCAGGTGATTATTCCGTGTTAGGACATACTTCCCCACACTTCCAAAAAGAGTTTTCAGCCTCACTCGGTGTAATACTAAATATCCACCCCGACTACCCATAATTCTCATATATTAAAAAACGTGCCCAGGGAGTAAAACCATAGAACTACTCGCCTGAGCTGGTGGCAGCATATCCCCTTACTAACCTTAAGTTAATTCCCATTTCAGTAATCTCCGCAGCGAGAAGTATTCGTACTATAATTCAATAGTGGAAAGCATATGACAAATTTCAACTCTCACTTCAGTTGTGACGAGGAGTTTTATAATCAATGAAGTATTCTAACAAGTTAATATCATTCATTTAAAGGTGTCAGCAGAAACCTATTAAAACCCTGGCACCACATGATGTATCTGCAGGATTTGCAATGACGTGATAACTGAATGTCATTTTTTATGTATTTTGTGTACAAACAAAAGAAATGACCATTACATAATGCATCATACTTTGCTTTCTCTCTTTTCTCATATTGACATACAGGTAATATCCATTCATTATCATGTAACTTTTGTTTTCTTTAGTATAAGTAGAGTATGTGTACTAGCCTACACGGAATAGCTATACGTTACTTCATCCTGTGTTGCTTTATCTATCTAGTATGCTGGGTAAAAATATTAAAAGAATGGTATATCTTTTCATAAATAATGTTTTCCCTCTCTTCCCTTTGCTGGCAGCACTGGTAAAGATCAGAAAAGTTTGCAGGAAGAAATATGTTACTTTCTGGGGGTTTCATAATACACCTTTTCACTCTCAAATTACAACAACAGAACTTCAAAATAAAAACACATGAATTTCAAAATATAATCATAATAGATATTTTTTCTTTTAATTTGAAATTCAATTATTTTTATTTGAAGCTCAGTTATTTTAATTTGAGATTGAAAAGGTGTAATTGTTTTGTCAGAGAGGGTACTCGAGTTTGTGAGCCCTGTTAAAACACAACTAAAGGTTCATTCACACCTATCAGTGCTGTGTCCGCTCAGTCCATCAGTGGCAGTGAAAAAAATATCTCGTTGAATTGAATTTGGCGGACCCATTCACACCTGTCACGGTGTTTTGACTCTGTGTCAGTGACGTATCAGTTCCTGAAGCTGCATATCGTCGCCACAGATATTTTTTTTTTTTGACGGACGTGGGACAAGTGTTTGGAGTTTGTGAACAAAAATTAATGATGAACTTCTTAATGAATTGGTTCGAAATCATTCTGTTGTGTATGATTCATCACAACCAAAAATATATGGACAGCAGTTTCAAACAAGCTATTGGAATAATTTTAAACACTTTACAGACATTCTAAAATATTGGAAACATTTAGTTTCCTCATCAATTAGCTCCTAGTATAGAGCAGCAAACTGTCCTTCACTTTCTCTTTTCTTCCACGCCTCATGTACCCACTGCCTTGTCTTCACCTTAATTTTAGGCTCAACCTCTTCTTCCTCATCCAAAATTATGCCAATCATTGCCATCACCATGTCTGTAAACTTTGCCATCTTGAAAATCACTGACTTCAAACAACGGAGTCACTACTGATATGTGTGCCTAGACAGCACGGATGCCTCACGGATATCACGGACACTGAACTGACACGGCACTGATACGCCACTGATAGGTGTGAATGGACCTTAAGTAAACACACACACACACACGTACCTGAAGGCCAGTGAGGAGTAGAAGAGGTCAGTCAGCGTGGGTAGACGGAGGCAGCCGGGTAGGAAGGCACCAGGCCGGGCAGCGACTCAAACAGGTAGTCCAGAATTACACCTGAGAGACAGAGAGTTAGTCACACACACACACACACACATACACACCATAGATTAGATTAGATAATTTATTGACCACAGTGTACACACATCTTAACATTAACACATTGGGGAGGCGGTAGCGGAGTGGTTAGCGTCTCCGACTGGCGTTCTCGGTTGACCGAGTTCGATCCCCGAAGAAAACCAAAACCTTTCTGCACCGTCGAGTGGCCTAAGAACACCCACATGCCCTGCCCAACAACTCTACCTTCGATTGCGAGTGCATCGGAGGACACAGCGGGGGCAGCATGAGCTCTAATCACAGGCGTCACCATAAAATCCTGCCTGCGCCACCACGGGCGAGGACCAACCATCACAGCCCTCAAGTGAACCTCTAGAGCCTACCATCCGAGCCCTGAGGCACCACTGCCTACAGGCACTATAGGCACAGATGTAAAAAAAAAAAAAAAAAAATCTTATAACAATACATACTGTAAGTACTAATATAAACATCACAAATAATGCAATCTGCAGTCCACATAATGATATTAAAACAAAATAGCATCCACACACACACACACTAAACAAACACACACACCACACACATTCATACACACACATATCTTTAATCCTTCTTCTATCTTTAATCCCTCCATCTGTATAATTTTACCTCAAATTGAAAGAATATTTTTTTATAACTAAAAAAAACTTATAAAGGCCTCTTCCATTTGTGCCCAAGCTGCATGAACCAGTTCTTTCAGTTTAGGGTTGGGTTCTGGGTTCAGGGTTGGGTTCGCGTGTCACAAATGGAACGCAAAAACCCCGTTTTTTGTTTACAAACATACTCAGCTGGCGAGGCAATTTAAGAGAGAGAGAGAGAGAGAGAGATAACGAGAGAGAGAGAGAGAGAGAGAGAGAGAGAGAGAGAGAGAGAGAGAGAGAGAAGAGAGAGAGAGAGAGAGAGAGGAGAGAGAGAGATAACGAGATAACGAGAGAGAGAGAGAGAGATAACGAGAGAGAGAGATAACGAGAGAGAGAGAGATAACGAGAGAGAGAGAGAGATAACGAGAGAGAGAGATAACGAGAGGGAGAGAGATAACGAGAGAGAGAGATAACGAGAGAAAGATATATCGAGAGAGAGAGATAACGAGAGAGAGAGATAACGAGAGAGAGAGATAACGAGAGAGAGATAACAAGAGAGAGAGCGATAACGAGAGATAACAAGAGAGAGAGAGAGATAGCGAGAGATAACGAGAGATAACGAGAGAGAGAGAGATAACGAGAGATATAACTCAGCTAGCTGCTATGTGAAGGGATCATATCAAGTTTAAGATCGCGGGAACGCATGGCTCCACCAGCCATGGTGGAATGCCTCTTTTATGCCGTCTGACATCCTCTCCGACTCGTGCATGCGGAAAACCCTTCACGATAATAGAAATAGGACCCAAGGCGACCATTGTTTGTTATGAACTGAAAACTCTACCCAAGCTACCCACCTCTCAATGTGAGTAGAGAAAGTTCAGGGTTTTGCTGAGTCACTACGCGCTTTGCTCGGACCAGGTTTTCGTGCGCAAATGGAACGCCTAAACCCTGGGTTCCGTGAACTGGTTCTTGAAATGTCGCAAATGAAGAGGCCTTAAGGATAGATAAATATGCTCATGGAAAAACCGAAAACATAATAGTGTACCGTAGATAACAAGTGAAGTCGCCAGTTCTACGTTTCTTTGTTATTTACAGACGTGTGGTGGCGTTAATACTTACATTTGTACATCCATGATTTCAGGAAAGTTAGAAGGGTCTATCTGGAAAGTCTGTGTCATTTGTGTCTTCATCTGTGTCATATTAGGGCTATAAATGAACAAATGACAAAAATAAAACCGAGTGGCGACCTCACTATACCTACTACAGTAAAGTCGCCAGCTAGTATTTTAACCCAACAGTTGAGTCGCCACTCTGGGGAATTCAGGGAAATTAGAGGTAAAGTAAAAAAGTCTCTATATATTTTAGCTGCGGAAGATGCTTGATATATAAAAATTCCTCGCCAACGTGAAAATAAATTTCTATTCAAGTTTGAAAGACCTGGCAAGTCTGCGTCCTGTCGCCCGAAAAGCTATGTTTACTGTCTGTCATCGCGCGAAGAAAAACATGAGAAGCAAAATGCGCAACAGTTATACTTGCAGCTACAAAGCATAAAACAACGCTGAAACAGGTAGTTTATACAGTCATGATATAAACTACTGTGTAACATCTTCAGTGGCACATAAAAATCAGTAGTGTGCTATAATTCGTAAAAATTTGGGCCTGGCGACTTCACTGCAGGTGGCAAATTTCACTGTTATCTACGGAAAGCAGAAACAGTCTACAGTGGTTATTCAACATGAATGAAAATTGTTCCAGTGTAAACATAAAGGCTTTATAAGTCGATAGTAGTATTTAAATTTAAGTTGGTAAAGTAAAGCCTTTTGTTTGTCTTCTTGTGTTGAATTTGTGTCCTATATAAAAATTTTTGAATCCTTTTGTAATGCATTCACAGGCGGAGGTCCCCTACCACTACTCTAAACCCGATTGACGAGGCTGTGTTGGAGGTCTTTCGGGGACGTAAAGGAGGCCATTTGGGGTCGGTAGACCCCATCCTAAGTCGCGACACTACTAAAGCCAAATGTAAGTGAAGTAAAAAATTTTACATAAATGAGAAAGGGGTATTTAAATATAGTTTGCTGTTTTTATTAAAGGGCAAGATTCATGTTAGAATTAAGTAGCTGATACTACATAGCCAATCTGGGACACTTGTCGCATCCGTGGTTGTAGTGGCTAGCGCGCCTAGCTATGAGTACGCGGACCATGGTTCGAATCCAGGCCAGGGCAAGTCGGTGGCCAGCCAAAAGACTTGTTCATCCTTCCTTTTGGAGATGGTCGAAAAATGGGTGCCTTGGGGAAGGTAACTGTGAAACACAGATGTCATACCAGCCCAGCATACCGGGATAGCGGATTTTGTCCACCACAGGCTTAAGGGCTAGTACGAGGAGATGAACACCGAGGCCACACGCAGCATAAATGTATGCCCCCATCTTTACCTTACCATCTGGGGAAAGAAAAAAAAGTTCAACATTACCTCTTAAAAGTGAATAACACTACATTCCACTCATTAGAAAAGTACCCTAAAAACAAGATAGGTAAAACGTAAAGATGGGGGCATACGCTATGCTGCGCCGGGGCCTTCGGTGTTAATCGTTGACCTGAGGTCTCCGAGGAGTGGGTTGTGTTAGTTGAGCTCTCGGGATTAGAATAGCTACGTGCTCGATGGAGAGTGTATTGGTGGAGGCGGGAGAGAAGTGGTGTGTGCTTCTGTTTGTGTTGAGAGTGGTAATGTGGTAGGAGTGAAGGAGGCTGAGGTTAAAACTAGTGTGGTAGAGGGGGGAGAAGGGTCGACGGAGAGGTAGTGAAGGCGTGGGGAGGCGCTTAAGACTATTCTGGAGGCGATCGAAGACCTGAAAAGGAGCTTTGCAAGTGAAGTGAACAAATTTGAAAGCGTTGTGAAGAAGCAGGGAAATAGAGATACGTTCTTTAAGTGTGGAGGTGAAGGTCCAAGTGGAAAGTGGAGTGAGTGGAGGGGCACATGCAGGGATGTCCCGGAAGGGTACCAGAGCGAGATGTGACTCGGGCGACTACTAAAGTTCCTAGTAAGTCACCAGGGATTGGTTTTTGGAAGGTAGTGATCATGGACCCCTGCCCGAAGGAGATAAAGGTAAACAATGACCATGTGTGTGCACGAACCCATTCAGGTACTCTCGGGGCTGCAAGGGGAAGATACGGAGGAAAGGAAGGTAGACGATACATCATACCCGAAGGAAAATCTTGGTTGTTGGTGACAGTCGGGTTTAGGCATCTTGACAGCAGGTTCTGTGACAGGGAAGGGATGCGCATGAAGTCGGTGAGTTACCCCAGGGAAGGGGATAGGTTATGTTAGTGACAAGATAGTTGAGTGCATGACGGCCCAAGAGAAAAAGCCCATCGTCTGCCTGAGCGCGGGGGGAAAATGATGTTGAGGTGTAAGAAGTGAGGAATTGCTACGGCGGTTCAAGGAAGCTGTAGGTAAAGTTAGGGACAGGGGTGGGTTCCTGTGGTTGTGTGGTGTCCTTCCAAGACGTTTGTTGACGACTTGTGGTACTCTAGGACTATGCTTTGAATGCCGGCTGGCACTTCATTGCAAAGCCAATAGTGGGCCTTTGTCGACAGCTGAGACCTCTTTTTCGGGCATAACCACCTCTACCGCAGGGACGGGGTGACTTTTCGAGGAAAAGGGGAGTTCAGATCTTGTCTGAATCCATTCATGAAAGTAAGATGCATGCAGGTTTTTTTTAAGATAGAGACCCGGGGTCTAGCCCACTGAAGTCGGGGTCAAGAAAACTTGCGACACTAGGAGTTTCAGAAGGCAAGGGAACAAAGTGATTCGAAAGAAGAGAGAGAGGAGGGGTTTAGTTAAAGATAAAGGGAAAATTTACAAGAAGAAGAGAAGTGCTTGAAGGTTTACTATACAAACTGTAAGAGTATTTTAAACAAAATAGATTTCCTGAGAGGAATAAATTGTGTAAAAGGATTTTGATATAATAGCATTAACAGGAAAAATGGTTGGGTATGTCAGGAAAGATCCGGAAGTCGAGATAGCTGGGTATAAGTATTTCACAAGGACAGAGTAGGCAGACGAGGTGGAGGAGTTGCGCTTTATGCAAGGGATACATTGCAGTGTTGGTTAATAATGTTATAAAACAGATGACAGCATAGAGTATATATCGGTAGAGGTTACGGATGGAGCTGAGAAAATGGTTTTGGTGTAGTGTATAGGCCTCCAAATATGTAAAGAGGATTCAGCTCTATATGGGAAGAAATAAACAAGGCCTGCAGATAAATCGACTATGCGTGGTGGGAGATTTTAATCTTAGGGAAAATAGACTGGGATTTAAACATAGGTGACAGCGACGCAGATGAATTGTTAAATAAATCCAGGATACTCCTAAGTCAAGCCCAAACAAGGAGCCCACTAGAGGAGATAATATTCTAGATCTATTGCTGACAAATAGAGACGATTTAGTTACAAATGTGGAGGTCGGGGGAAATTTTGATAAAGCGACCATTTGAGATCCGATTTAGCTTAAATTTGGGGGGCTGGAAAAATTAAGTGGCAATAAGCATCGAAACTAATTTCAGAAAGGCCCAATTATGCAGGATTAGAAGACACCTGGAGGTTATTAAAAAAGAGATGTGGGATGGAGGGGAAGAAATTTTCCCAGGGTAAGGACAGGGGATGACAGCTGGAAAGGCCAATTTTGAAGAATTAGGAAGGTACCTGGAGGTAATTAGAGCGGTTAGATATGAAGTGAGGTCAGGGCTGAGGAAAGGGAATTAGAGCGGTTAGACAGGGAAGGGTCAGGGCTGAGGGGGTAATTAGAGCGGTTAGACCATGGAAGTGAGGTCGGGGCTGAGGAGGATTATACCTTGGTCGAAACTGGACTTAATTTCGGCCCAGGACTTTCGGTGTTGACCAGCCCACTTGGAGGAAAGCGGAGGGGGGGGGGGGGGGGGGGGGGGGGTTGGCGATGAGAGCCGACGCAGTTAGGGTTTTTTTTTTTAAATCAAAATTTCCTTCAAATTTTCCTCAAATCATGGATTTTAGAAATGTAAGTATTAACGCAACCAGACGTCTGTAAATCGAAAGAAACTTTGGTCCTGGCGACTTATGTGTTACTACGGTAGACAAATCAACATTTTAATAAGTTATAATAAATAAGGGGCCTGAAAGTTTATATTTATTTTACACTTTCATATCTATATCCTTCAAATTTGCTTAAGTACTGTCAGGCTCAGCATACACAAATTAAATGTGAAATACTGCTTTGATCCTCAATTCGTTGACAATTCTCATCATCTTAGGGAGATCTATCAGATATTGATAGATCAAATAATAATAGATACGAAAATCAATGCAACACAGTACAACCTCCCACGCCACGGGCACTACAAATCAATAGCTAAATGACTGTGTGACAACAGCGGCAGACGGCAGTTCTAGCACTTTTTCCACAATGAATTGTCATTTGTTGAAATGCGCAGCATATAAAGCCCGTTCACATCTCCATGACTCGCGTCGGCGACCGGTCACGACTTGCTGAGTCATCCATTCGTGGCCGACGGGAAACCGATTTTGGGAGGGCTGAAGCTCCAAAATTGGCGTGGTTGGCTCGGGTTGCCGTAGTTGGGCTACTAGTCGGCGATAGTCCGCGATTGTCGGCGATAGTCGCGGACAGTCGCGGACTAAAACAAAAATTAACCCCTAATATTGAATTGCCGTCATGCGACGACAGTCACCGACAGTTTGCAGCACGACGGTAATCACGGTTGCCCTCATGCGGAGACTGTTCCCAGCCGTGCTGCGACTGACGCCGAGGGGATTGTAGATGTGGGCTGTGTAGGCAGCACAGCTGGCCCATCCCCCACACCACTTTTCAACCTTCGCTTGTGTAGTGAAGCACGCCACCGATGTCGGTCCACATGTTGTCCACACACTTGCCCACCTTGACTAGGCCACAAATACTTATGTGCCTCCTAATGTTATTAATTGAACACAATAACTACGACATGGTGATAACAATCGCCAAGGCACTAAAGATACTGCGGAAGCAGTATAGCGCTAAAGATACTGCACTAAAGATATGCTCTATTTTTAGTGGAAATGATGACGATAATAATAATAATAATATCAATACATATCTAAAAAAAATCCCTTTTCCTCCTCTCTCTCTCTCTCTCTCCGTCGATAGGGAGAAAACGTGGGAAAGATCGATCTTTCCCACGCTAAAATAACACGTGCTCCAGTCGCAGCACGGCCCCGACCGGTCAGCACCAGACTTGGACCCTTCGGCGACGAGTCCCAGCACGGAGCCGACTTTTTCCGATAAATCTTTGAGGCGCAGAACCCGCCCCAAGTGTATAGAGTATGCAGTGCCCCCAACAGTCGGGACCCCCCGCGCGCCGCTTCACGACTCCCACGACCCGACGGCGACGGTCTGGGGCCCGACGCCGACCCCCAAAGACGACGGCGCCAAAAACAGCATGACTCAGCAAGTCGTGACTGGTCGCCGTCGAGAGTCGTGAAGAAGTGAACGGGGCTTTAGTCCTTATCAATTACAATAATGCAACTTAAATAAGGTATCGTCCCAGTGTGTGCATTGACATGCATAGCATATACTCGGTTAACGATATAAAATACAAGAAGCCTGAAACAAACACTTAGACGACTCTATTGAGATTCTGAAAGTTGACTCGTGTAGACTGTACGAGTGTACGCGTACGATACTCGGAGTTGTTGATCTCTCCGATCTCTCGTCAGTCGTCACCTCTTTCTCTCTCAGCTGAGTGACTCGATATCTCTCCACTCTCTCATTTATTTTGAGTTTTACCTTATTCTTCAGATATTTCATTTTCACTCCTAATTTTTTTATTCATTTTCCTTATTAATATTTTTTTTTTATTACCTTTTTTTTCCCCTCAGACCGGCCCACACGACCCAGCGGCCCAACGGGAAATATCCCGTTTGTCCCTATGGCAGTTCGCCCCTGGATTTTACCTCATTTGTAAGGAATATAATTGACAGACAGAAAAGAAATATTCCTTATAGGGAAATAAGGTCCAGAAAAAAGGGGATCCAAAATGGATGATCACTAATTTAAAAACACTACATTGGAGTAAAAAGAAACATTTATTTAAGGTTCAAGGCAGGATTGGTAAACAAAGAACAGTATAACGTGATGGCAAGGCCAGTGGAAGAAATTAACTCGAGTTGCTGAGAACAATTAGAGATTAAAGTAGCAGGACATGCGAAAACTGACCCAAAGGGGTTCTATCAGGTATATAAAACCAAGACACGGGGAAAAGTTGGGCCGTTAAGTCAGGACAGGGGGGTCTTAAATACCCAAAACTTAAGGTCAAGGTCTTCCAGACGAATTTTTGGAGAGTGTTGTGGAGGCGGAGAGAGATGTGAGGTAGTGTGCTTCTGTGGGGTGAGAGTGATAGTGTGGTAGGAGTGAAGGAGGTGAGGTTAAAACTATGTGGTAGAGGGAGGAGAGGGGCGAGGGAGTGTAGTGAAGGGTGTGGAGAGCGCTTAAGACTATTCGGAGGCGATCGAAAGACCTGAAAGGAGCTTTGCAAGGAAGTGAACGAAATTGAAAAACAGTGAAGAAGCAGGAAAAATCAGGGAAAGGATGAGTNCTAAGCCTACCTTGCAGCTGGTCCTAGCGCCCCTAAACTGCAGTCACATTAATTTATTCCATAACGGATCAATTTCGTCTATCAACTTCAATTTGTCTATATAACTTGCTATGGTAAGTGGGTTAAGTTTGTCAGCGTATTTCTGTTCGATTGGTTCACACTACACGTTTTTGCTGTCCGAGTCAACGTGGGCGTGGCGATCAGTGACGTCACCGTGACGTCACCCCATCACTCCCGCAGTCCCCGGAGAAAGAATTGGGAGCTCCGAATAATGTGAGCCTGGACGCGCGTCTCAAGGTCAGTGACGTCATCACTGCTCCAGCAACGGGGTGGTCGCGTAGAGCCTGGTTCACACTACACAGGCAGGGAGTGACGTCACTGTGACGTACTGTGCCGTCACTGATTAGTCTGCAGCTGTGCTTACAAGTCTTGCCACAAAACATGGCGGCGATAAATTAATACCCCGGATGTTGTGACGTCAGTGAATACTATCTATAGGAAAGTAAGCGGTCGACTCTTTAAAACCACCATTATAGCAAGGGCAATGGAAATAAAGTTTTTCCATGCCCATGGCACCCTCAGGCTATTCAAGGCTAAACTTAAAGGCCCTCCATCTCGTAAGTGCGGCTGTCACACTGTACGAAAACAGGAGAGGGGATAGGGGGGAAACAAGGGTGATAGAGAAAAAAAGGAAAATAAAGAATGAAAAGTCTGGGCATAATTTATTGGAGAGGGAACAGGAGCCAGAGGATATGGAGGATTGATTGATTTAATGCCTAAAAGGGTGAATGTGCCAAACATCAGGGCAGACATTCAGAGAGAGTTAAAGGCCACGGTGGTTAGCTTAACTAACTCCCTCTATTTCTGCACCCCGGAGCTAGTGGGTATTCCAGTACGAGACATGGCAGTGGCGGCACATGGTTGCTATGGGCATCGATAGCTGAGCTGAACGAGTACAATGACGTCACAGGCTCGCCAGCGAATCACATAGTATTTCTCAAAAAGTTTCAGCCAATCACAAGGCTTCCACGCTCTCAGCTGTGTTTACAAATTTATCATCCACACCAAAATTAGCTCTGATGCTCCACCCTTCTTCCTCCTCCTCCTCCTCCGCCTCCACCTCCTAGCTTCTCCTTCTCCTCCTCCTCTTCCTCCTCCTAACCTTTTCTTATAGCAGTTTGGTGTACTGCTGGTAGTAGTTACAACAGCAGTATATCAGTAGTAGTTGTAGTAGTAGCAGCAGTAATAGTAGTAGTTGTAGTAGTAGCAGCAGTAATAGTAGTAGTAGTAGTAGTAGTAGTAGTAGTAGTAGTAGTAGTGGTGGTGATGAAAAAGGAGGAATTAGGTAGAGGAAGAAGGGAAGAGAAAGAAGAGAAGAATAAAGGGTAAGAGGAAGGAGGATGAGGAGGACTATACCTTGTCTGCCGCGGAGCCGTGCGTGGTGGTGTCTGGCATCGCTAGTCGCTACCCGCGCGGGTGAGATGCCGCAGCTCACCACTCTTATCCCATCACCCCAAAACATTATCACCACAAGCGGCTGGGTTTGTTATATGGCCTAATTTCGTTTGTATACTTGCCCTGTTCAGTTCTCGAGTCAGAAAACATCATATATACTCAATTTATGAGTATTTTTATGTATGTTGCGTCCTCTACACCACCCTATAGGCAGTCGCCGTGTTTTGACAGCTTAACGTCTTTAAGTAAGTCATCAATCTCCACGCAGAATACCAAAACAGCTGATGGCAGTCGTTAGGTCGTTAAGCATGGACGTTAGCGTCTCTGAATGTGGCCCCAGAGGTCATATGGCACTATGGCATAGCATATAAAGGGGAGGGGTTAAAGAATAATAGTGAAACGATGAGGGAAGGGGAAAGAACGGAATGTTACATCAGGATGGTTAGATCAGATGTAGGATGTGGATTTGTTGGGGGAAGGAGGTTAAATTTTCCAGGGAGAAGAAGGGGGATTCCGGGAGAATGTCCGCAAGACAGGGAGGTCGGGAAAGGGAGTACAAATGAGGGAAGGAACTGGAACGGGCAGGAGTAAGATGGGGGCAGGATATTAGGACATGTTGGACAGTGAGAGGAACTTGACAGGGTGTGCAGAGGGCTGGGGAGGAGCGTGACATGAGATAGGAGTGTGTGAGGTTGGTATGGCCTATGCGTAAGCGTGCGAGAGCAGTCTCCCAACGTCTATTAGAGTGGTAAGGATTTGACCATGGAGAGATAGAGGGTTTGATCAGGCGAAGTTTATTGGCAGAGAAAGTGGTCGAGGAGCATTGCCAGCGGTCGAATAGGAAAGATTTAAAGGAAGGGTAGTAGTCGGAGGCTGGCAAGTTTGAGAAACGGGGGCATTGGGACATAAGCGGGGTTCATCATCATCATTGGGGGCATACGCCGGGGGGCGCGTCGCCTCGCCCACCCTACGACGCCACTCCCGGGGGTCACCACGCGCGAGTTCCCATACAGGCTCCTTTCCCATACCAAGCAGCTCTCGACAAGAAACATCAACTTGCCCCAGCCACGAGCCTTGTGGGCGCCCCCTTGGCCTCCTCCACGCCGGATTGTCTCTTACAGATACAACCCGATGGGAAGGATCGGTTTCAGGGTAGCGTGCCACATGCCCATATAGCCGAAGTTGGCGCTGACGGACTATGCAGGTAATAGGCCTCGATTCAGTCTCACGGTGCAATCGCTGATTTGACACGTAATCATCCCAGCGATACCCCATGATTCTGCGAAGACACTTATTACCAAAGGCATTGATTCGTCTCTTCAAGTCACTATTTAGTGTCCATGTCTCACAACCATAGAGTAAGACAGGGATCACAAGCGACTTGAAGATCCGGATCTTTGTCCTCCTGCACAGGTACCGACAACGCCAAATACTCCCGCTGAGCGAGTCCATAACACCGTGGGCTATGCCAATCCGCCGTAAGGCTTCTTGACGTGACCCGCCGTCATTATGGACTGCGCTACCAAGGTATATAAAACTTTCCAAGATCTCAATGTCCTCGCCACACGCATGAACAGACTGTACTGCTTCATCTAGTAAGTCTCCAAACACCTGGACCTTGGTCTTGAGCCAGGAGACCTCAAGTCCCAAAGGCTTTGCCTCCTCGTGCAGCGCCTCGAGAGCCATCACCAGGACCTCCAGCGACTCAGCAAAGATTACTGCATCATCGGCAAAAACAAGATCAGTGATCTTGGTGTTGCCGACGGATGCTCCACAATCACTTTGATCTACAACCTTGTCCAATACCCAGTCCATACAAGCGTTGAAAAGTGATGGGGCAAGGACGCACCCTTGCCTCACTCCTGTATTCACAGGAAAGAAGCTGGATACACCTGCCCCACACTTCACAGCACTCAGTCCCAGAATACAGACCAGCTATCAAACCAATAGTCCTTGCAGGAATCCCTCGAAGTCGCAGAAGATCCCAGAGTGACTCACGATGCACTGAGTCAAACGCCTTCTTGAGATCAACATTGGCAGCAAGCATCCCCTGTCGAAACTCACGTCGGCGTTCCACCAGGACACGAAGCGCTAGGATACGGTCCGTTGTTGACTTACCAGGCGTGAACCCAGACTGCTGAGGTCTCTGATGCTTCACCAGATGACTGCGAATTCGTGTCAGCAATAGATGGGCAAGCACCTTGCCTGGTACGCTGAGCAGTGTAATACCGCGGTAATTGTTGCAGTCCTGATGGTCCCCTTTCCCTTTCCAGATAGTGACGACCAGCCCCCTTTTCCAGTCAGGAGGAATGGTACCTGATTGCCACACGGCAGTCAGGACAGCATGCAACCCGCGGATCATGGCCTCACCCCCAGCTTTGAGGAGCTCCGCACTGATATTACAAACACCAGCTGCCTTTCCACCCTTCAACTTTGCTACAGCCTCTCTGACTTCGTCAAGAGAGGGTGCGGTTTCGTCAATGGGAGGATCGGCATCCACTGCCTGTAACCCAGTGGTGTGAAGCTGCTCAGTTGGAGGGTCCACCGTGAACAACTACTACTACAGGTTCAGACTAGAACCTGTTCTAGTCTGTTCTGTTCAGACCTGTTCTAGTCTAGTAACAAACCTGGGGTTCAGACTACACGTATTTGCTACGTGCGTCTTGTCAACGTGACGTCATCGTGACGTCACCGTGACGTCACTTCCTGCTTGCGTGACCTTGAAAGACGTGCGTCTCTGGAGGCAAAGATTCGGAGCCTGCAATGGACCCTACCCATAACTACGTCACGGTTTGTTTACATCGGTGCATTGTGGGGATAAGTCGGGGTCGCCGCGGGTGGACCTACGAAGGGAAAACTACGGCGATGGAAGAATTTCGAGTTATTTTGCGCGAAATTGATATTCCAGGTGCTATATTACTGTGCTCTGTTCTTGCTGACAACACTATAGAGAAGACCTGAGGTAATGGCTGATGTACAGAGGCTTCTAAACCAAGAAAACTGAGTCATAACAGAGCCTCGTCAAAAGGTAAACAACTGGTAGGTACGTAATGTGTCCCTACCACTTGCTTACTTCTTAATGAGACTCTGCTGTGACTGTTTTCCTGGTTTAGAAGCCTCTGCACATCAATCATCACCTAAGGTCTTCTCTATGTTGTCAGCGAGCACGGAAATATAGCACCTGGAATATCAATTTCGCCCACAACAACTCGAAATTTTTTCATCGTCGTAGTCTTCTCTTTGTAGGTTGTACATATTCATGGTTATGATAGTATTAAAATACCTTATTAATTGAGTTCCTTTTGTTGTCTTTCCTCATAATAAGTAGTGGTACATCATGGTTTAAGTGTTACTTGACGAGCCAATGCATACTCTGAGTCGGTTACCGATCATTTCGCCCACACGTCAATTCGCCCACAAGACATTTCGCCCACATGTGAGAGTCATTTCGCCCACATGTAAGAGTCAATTCGCCCACTCTAAAGTCGATTCGCCCACACGATCCATGTCACGGAGTCATGTAACTATATCTTCCTCTGGCAGAAATGGAATGAACCACCAGTAAGTAACCTTGGGCGAAATGACGGTAGATTTCTAGTGTTTGCCCATACTCTCCCGCTTCCCCAAAACAAGTTTGGGGACCTGTGGGAATGCGAGGTTTTCGGGTGGGGAACAAATTATGCGTCGGAAACACGTAATTAAAAGAATTGTGTAGGGGGGGTAAAATTCCCCAGATCTAGGTTAATTTCCTTATATCTAGAGAAAATTGCCTAACCAAAATTAACCTACCCTAGCAGGGGGCTTGACCCATCGATAACCTAACCTAACCAGATCTAACCTAAGCTAACCAAACCTAACCAAATCTCACCTATCCTAACCTAACCAAATCTAACCTAACCTAACCTAACCAAATCTAACCTAAACTACCCAAATCTAACCTACTCTAACCTAACCTAAACAAATCTAACCTAACCTCCTAGCGGGGGGTTGGGGGGGTTCTCGACACTTCGGTCATCATTCTGTGAGGATCGTCAGGTTCACATGTCTATGGACTCAGAAGAAATCCAATGAATATTCCCTACATCTAGGGAATTTTATCAACACCCCTAACTCAAAAACGATGTGGTTGCGACGCATATTTTGCAAGCATCCCCAAGCTTGTTTTGTGGGAGAGGGGGAGTATGGGCAAACACTAGAATAATACCCAGTCAATTCGCCCACACGATCCATGTCACGGAGAGACATGTAACTATATCTTCCTCTGGCAGAAATGGAATGAACCACCAGTAACCTTGGGCGAAATGACTCCATAGTGTGGGCGAATTGACCTGTGGGCGAAATGACTCCATAGTGTGGCGAAATGGCATGTGGGCGAAATGACCGGATACCTCTTGAGTCTATACCAACATCACCAACCTTTGTTTTGATTTATCTTATTACTCCATCCTTAAACAAGTTGCATAACCACGGTGACATTGGACCCATCCTTGTCTCATGGTACCTGGTACTACATGTCGTCTACCGAAATGCTCGTCCCTACACAAAGCGGGAAAACTCGCCGACGGTAATGGTTAGGTTAGGTTACCGTTAGGTAACCTAAGGTTACCTAAGCTGTGGTAAATGTGGTATAATTCCAGGGTTGTGATTAGCTAGATTGGCAAAGTTGTTACCAGGTTGGCTTATATTTAGCTTCATTGAGTCATCATGTACTCCACAGTGATGAGGCAAACTGTATGGTAAAATCATAATTGGAAGAATACAAAAAATCACAAATGGCAAGGTTAGTGAGGAGCAAGGCAGATTTAGAACTGGGAAAGGTTGTGTAGATCAGATCTTAGATATGCGAATGATAATATAATTAAGACAATGTTAGCAAAAGACAAGACGATGTATGCTGCATTCATGGATTTAGAGAAAGCATAGATAAATATCCAGATGAACACCGAACTCACTTTGGTGGACGAAACTTTTTTTTTTTTTTCTGTTGTGTTTTTGTGTTGAATGAATCTGCTAACCGTTTTTGTCGTAATTTTTTTTTTTTTTTTTTTTTTTTGCAGAAATGAAAAAAAAACGAACCTAAACCTAACCTAACCTTTACCTATACCTAACCTAACCCATACCTAACCTATACCTAACCTAACCTTTAACCTATACCTAGCCTAACCTATACCTAACTATAAAAAAAATAAAAATAAAACTAACCTTTACCTTAAAAAAAATAATATTAATTGAGACAGAAACGGTTAGCAGATTAATTCAAAACACATAAAAACACACCAGAAAAAAATAGTTTCGTCCACCAAAGTGAGTTCGGTGTTCATCTGGACTAATACCAAAGCATATGACAGAGTAGACTGGGATGGAATGTGGGATGTATTGAAGGGTTAAAGAGTGTGTATGGAGTGGAGTATGTATGTATAACTAATAAGCTTTTACCTGTGATTATGAATACCTAACCTAACTGACCTTTACCTAACCTAACGGTAACCTAACCTAACCATTACCGCCGGCGAGTTTTCCCAATTTGTGTAGGGACGAGCATTTCGGTAAACGAGAGTGCCAGGTACCATGAGGCAAGGATGGGTAATGTCACCGTGGTTATGCAACTTGTTTATGGATGGAGTAATAAGATAAATCAAAGCAAAGGTTGGTGATGTTGGTATAGACTCAGAGTATGCATTGGCTCGTCAAGTAACACTTAAACCATGATGTACCACTACTTATTATGAGGAAAGGCAACAAAAAGAACTCAATAAATAAGATATTTAATACTATCATAACCATGAATATGTACAACCTACAAAGAGAAGACTACGACGATGAAAAAATTTCGAGTTGTTGTGGGCGAAATTGATATTCCAGGTGCTATATTTCCATGCTCGCTGACAACATAGAGAAGACCTGAGGTGATGGTTGATGTGCAGAGGCTTTTAAACCAGGAAAACAGTCACATCAGAGTCTCATTAAGAAGTAAGCAAGTGGTAGGGACACATTACGTACCTACCAGTTGCTTACCTTTTGACGAGGCTCTGTTGTGACTCTGTTTTCTTGGTTTAGAAGCCTCTGCACATCAGCCATTACCTCAGGTCTTCTTTATAGTGTTGTCAGCGAGAACAGAGCACAGTAATATAGCACCTGGAATATCAATTTCGCGTAAAATAACTTGAAATTCTTCCATCGCCGTAGTTTTCCCTTCGTAGGTCCATTCGCGGCGACCCCGACTTATCCCCACAATGCAACGATGTAAACAAACCGTGACGTAGTTATGTCTGGGGCCCATTCTTTTGGCGCGCTGCGTGAGCGGTGGTGCCACAATTTATAGAACATTATACGTAACTAAGTTTTGCAATATCAAA
Organism: Chionoecetes opilio; assembly: GCA_016584305.1. Lineage (NCBI taxonomy): Eukaryota > Metazoa > Arthropoda > Malacostraca > Decapoda > Majidae > Chionoecetes > Chionoecetes opilio. The sequence continues at coordinate 34,371 of JACEEZ010007494.1, forward strand.
ATAATGCTGTTTCCAAGGTCTGATTTAAAAATATATTTATTATCAGTGATTCTGGAAGACAATATTAGTAATGGAAGACATACATGATGTGAAAATATTGTGCCCCGCTGCTTGAAGATCGGAACAGCGGCACCGCTGCTTGAATGTAAGCTCCACCAATAACTATATGGTATATTTTCCTGCGTTATTTCTAGTGTTCTCTAGTTCTAACCCTCTCACGTGCCCCTCTAGTAGCTACTATATACCATCCTTCCTACAGCATCACGCTACGCCACCAACACCCTCTACAGGCCGTGTAGTAGGTAGTAATTATTAGTGACTTGAAAAATACCGCCATGACTGCGATATGTGGCAACACCTGTGGACCCCGCTATACAGATTCCACTTGTAACCTTTGCAATAGCCTGTTGTCCGGGGATTGTAGCGCTATATAGATAGAGCAGGGAGTGAAGGGGGATATAGTGAAGGGAGTAATAGGTGTGTCATGGGGTGCAAAAGGGAGGAAGTAAGGAAAGCAAGGTGGTTTTATACTGCAATTTTTTCTGATAATAGCGAGCGGGAGTGACCAGTGAGACGAGGTAACGTCACGGTGACGTCACAATAACAAGACGCACGTAGCAAATACGTGAAGTCTGAACCGGGCTATAGTGGCCGAGCGCGCCAAAGAATCAACGCGTTCGTTGCCCGAGATACCCACGTACGTGACCCAGCAGAAGCAAATTGTTTTGTGGTGTATGAATAGTCGGAATAACCAGTCTTGGATCTCCCGAACAAGAGGGTGAAGTGAGTGAAGAGATTGTATAAGAGAAAGGGAATTGCGGGAATCAGTGAAGATATAGTGAAGGAACAGGATGGGTAGAAAAGTATGCGTTTCAAGGCGAAGAGGATGGCGTACAATTCCGTTGTAAGAACAGTGGATTCTGTAGGTAGTTGGTATTGATAGTGAAGAGAGGGGAAGAGGACAGCAAAGCCAGAACAAGAGTGGGATTTAGAACCGTCGGTGTAGACGTGGGTGCTAGAGGAATGAGTGGAAAGGTGTTCAAGAAAGTGAGAGCGGAGGACAATAGGAGGAATGGTAGACTTGGGAGAGGTAGTGGGGACAGAAGAACAGATATGGGGGGAAGGTATAAGCCATGGAGGGAAGGAATGAACGTAGAAAGGGAGAAGATTAAGAGTAGGAAAGGAGGAGTGGGAGAGAAGGGTGCGCATGCGAACAGGGAAGGGCGGTGGCAAACGAGGGACGGAGGTGATCACTGTGAGGAGAGATTGGGGGACTGCAATCTTAGAAGTAGGAAATTGATGAAGGCGAGCATAGCACCGAAGTGATAGGAGGGCTCGACGGCGAGAGAGGGACGGGAGGCCCGACTCAGCATAGAGGCTCTCAACAGGGAAGGAGCAAAAGGCACCTAGAGCCAGACGGAGGCCTAGGTGGTGAACAGGGTCCAGGAGGTTGAGGAGGGAGGCAGAGGCAGAGGAATAAATATGACATCCATAGTCAAGAGTGGAGAGGATCAGGACAGTGTGGAGATGGAGGAGGGTCTTGCGGTCAGCACCCCAAGACACATATGAGATAGTTTGTAGGAGGCGGAGGCGACGAAGGGCATTTACCTTTAGAGATAGGATATGTGCCTTTCAGGTAGAGCGAGAGTCGAAAGTGAGGCCAAGGAATTTTCCAGAGGAGCAATACTTGAGAGGTATATCATATAGAGAAAGTGGAGGTGGGAGTGGTACACGAGAGCGAGAGAAAGGGATGGAGAAGGATTTTGTCGGAGAGAAACGAAAGCCATGAGTAGCCCAGGAAGAAGCAGCGGGAATTGCAGATTGGAGGAGACTGCGAAGGGGTGCCAGGGAAGGGCCGGAAGCGTAGATGGCTAGTCATCCACGTAAAGGGAGGACCGGACGCCAGGTGGTAAGGTGGAGACGAATTCATTTACTACAATGAGGACCAAGGAAGTGCTGAGGACACTTCCTTGGGGGACACCTTCATATTGTGGGAAGGACGAAGAAGTGGAGGAAGATACTTTGACTCTGAAGGAGCGATCACATAGAAAGGACTTGAGAAAGACCCCCATGTTATCAGCTATGCCGAAAGTGGTTAGCTGGTGGAGGATATGATGGCGCCAGGCGGTATCTACCTGCGGGCCAGGCAGCTTTCTCTAAATCAAAGAAAACAGCAAGGACTGATTCATGACGGGCAAAGGCTGTGGTAATGTATGTTTCCAGGTGGGCTAAGGGGTCAGCTGTGCTTCGGCCATGTCGGTAGCCAAACTGAGAAGGGGAGAGAAGACTTTTGGATTCCAGGAACCACATAAGACGGAGATTGATCATGCGTTCCAGTAACTTGCATAGGCAACTAGTAAGGGCAATGGGGCGGTAATCTTGTGGGAGGGTACCGGATTTATTGGGTTTGAGGAACGGGAGGACAAGGGCTTCGCGCCATGGGGGGGGGGGGGGGGGGGAGTCCCCAAGTGGCCAAACCCGGTTAAAGAGGGCTAGTAAAAAGAGGAGAGAAACAGTAGGGAGGTGTTTGAGCATTTGGTAGTGAATCCCGTCAGGGCCTTCACAATAGTTCACATGTGTCGCAGCAAGAATGAAGAGCGGAGGCTAGTTCAGAAGAAGAGAAAGGGGCATTGTAGTATTCAGAAGAGGATAGAGAGAAGGTAACAGGAATGCGTTCCCTGGCAGCTTTGATTCTAGTGAACTGAGGAGAGAGGTGGGATTCACTACTAACGAGACTGAAAAAGGGGCCTAATTCCTCTGTTACTTGGAATGGCTCTGCAATAATTTGGTTATGAACGTGCAGGACTGGGGCAACAGGGGGCGGGTGTTTACCTGACAATTTATGGATTCGGCGCCAAACTGATGAAATGGGGATATCTGTGGTGAGGGAGGAGACGTAGGTGCGCCAACTATTAATTACTGAGAGTTTAATGGTCCGCTTAAGGCGGGCAGGGCTTTTTTAAAGAATAAAAGCTGGGATTTGACCGGGGGTACTGTAATGCTAGAATTACAGACGGACGCCTTCCGAGTTATATTGTCTTACAGGAGGTATTGGAATGCCTTAATAACCATTTATTTCTTTAGTCTAGATTAAAGTGTAGCCTAAGCACAGTGTGTAAGTAAAAAGGGTTTTATTTCTAAAGACAGCTTCCTTCAATTCTTTTTTTCTCTCTCCCCTTCGTTCGCTTTCTTATTCTCTCTTCCTCCTCCTTCATTTTATCCTCCCCCCCCCTCCTCCCCTCCCCGCCAAGCACAGCGAAACACCACGAGGTACAGTAAGTGGGATATTAAGTTGGGGGGGGAACAAGAAGCTTCTCAATTACACCTCCCTGTGTTCCCCTAACCCTCTCGATAGATCGATCAATACCCTTAGATTCTTAGGATACTTAAAAAAATAAGAATAGAAACCCTGTCTAACCATAGACAGGCAGATCATTAAAGTAGGATCGTTAAAATTAAAAACCTTCCAACATTTCACTCTCGATCACAAAGACCCACTGTCGTGGGAAACCCGTTCGAACAGTGGTTAGGGTTTAGGATTAATATACAGCTTTAAACCCTGTTCTTATAAAACTAAATTTTCCTCATCAAATTAAGAGATTTTGTTATACTCACTGCCTCAGTAAGTATCCCTCCCCTCCCCATCTAATATGAGTTATTTAACGGTTCATACCCCTTTCGTGGACGCCTATCATGAGTATCCAAACGTCCTTCTTCCCCGCTATATTTTCCATTCTTCCCGCTATGCTACCACGAGGAATCATTCTCTTCTCGTCTCTCGTCAAAGTAAGATGTACCGTAATTCATCTCCCCCCTTCCCCTTGTGATAAGATATACATATATATATATATATATATATATACTATATAATATAATATATTATATTATATATATTATAATATATATATATATATATATATATATAGTATATATATAAAATATATATATATATATATATATATATATACTATATATAAAATATATAAAATATATATATATATATATATATATCCATATATGTGTCGTTGTTGAGTGTTCATTAATCGAATAGGTAGCTTATCAAAACAATCGTCACAAGTGTTAACATAAGATTCTCTTCTCGTCTCTCGTCAAGGATTCAGCGTGTGGACTCAGCGATGTGGAGAACATAACCACATGGTCTTCTCTCGAAAAACATTCATTACTCCCACCTTCCCCCCTTTATTTTCCATAATTAGTTAGATGGATACCCTGTGTGTGTTTAGACTATAGACCTGAGAGTATAGTTGAAAAAAGGTTGTGTCCATCAGTGACTTTCCCAAGATTACCCATAAATATTTTCGGTGGTAACGATGAATAACCTTTCGTGTGAAATATACCAAATGAGACTAGAATAGAAAGGTTTTTGTTCAACCCCCAGGTGACATATACGATGCTGTGGAAATACTTGTCCACGGTTTCCGAAGAGATTCAGCTTTAACTCGGTATATTAAAATTATCCACGTAACTACCTAATTTTTATACTTAACTTTCTGTTCAAGGGTAGACCATAGGTCTAACGGCTTGAACTGGGGGCCCAGCATTTTTTTCTAAATAAAATCACTCAATGTTATTATTTGTAACGCGAAGAAAATACCCTTCAGTGGAGATTAACAATTATTTAATAAAATTTTCAAAGCCATATAACTGGTTTAAAAAACCCTGGCACCACACTGGTGACTAAGCGGTGGAATTTTATTTCCTACAAATAACAGCACCGGAATCTCACCTAAAAAAATAACTAAACAAAGTCAAACCTCAGTGAATATGTACAAAGTCTCATTGGTAGGACACAGTCAATTTCCCCCAATCACTCGATGTCCCAGAAACTGAAATTAGAATTTTCAGAGCTCCTTTGGAGGAAGGGCAAATTCCTTTTTCTCAAATGATAGACTAAATGGGTTTTTCTTGTGTCTTGTGGCCATTGGAATGGCCACATGATCTGTGCATTTTGTGGCTCGGTAGCAACGATATTGCCGATGGCATAGATCCGGTTCTCTTGCTGACGCTATAAAGGAAATTACGCGCACAATAGAGAGGGATTGTGAGGTTTGTAGTTGTGCATTCTGTTAATAGACCACGCATTTTATCAGAAAGAGGACCCATTACAACGGATGAAAATAAAAAGGTACAAAATTCAATAAATAAGAGAATAAAGAACTCAAGGAACAACCAAGTCATACTTTTCAATACCTCACATACGTAAACACCTTGGCATCCAAACGGCGTTCATTGGATAAATGAGGAAGAAATAAAGTAAATGACAAGCTGTTAACAGTAATCAGGGGTCATCTAGAGATGAATTTTACCAGAAACGGCGGAGAACCCATTATTAGTCAGGGGAAACCCGAGTGTCCTTCTGTTGACCGACGGAACACGGGAATCGAGTCCCTACCCGCGTCTATAAGAGGTGTTTCTCCAGCTTTCATCATGAGTTGGGAAGATACCTATTTCCCGAGGTGAAAACGGAGGAGGAGAAGGAAAAAGATGCAGACAAAGTGAGACGGTTCGAAGATTTAGTGGATGAATAAGAACACAGCTAAATCAAACAAACCCTTTCCATACCCCTCAATTATCCATGAATAGCGTGAAAGAGGGACTCACCAGACATCGAGATATTCCATTATTGGAGTTACATCAACTACAAGGCCTCGACGCAAGGGCCCCCTCCAAATGTTTTTGAAATTAATAGAACAATGTAGCTCGAGCGACACCACGACACGCATCCAAATTGAAAAAGGGAGAGTGAGCTCAGAACTCTCAATCTTAATTCACAACTATCAAAACAAACCAAAAAATAGAAACTTTGGCAGCACTTAGAAATCTTTTCGAGACCGAGTTCGCCACCGAAGTGAGTGTTGATAGAGCCTGGCAGGAATGGAGGCAATGGGTTACGACTGGGGGGAATCTCCTCCAAGCTTTCACCCATCGTTTTATTTGCCAACATGCGGTGATTGCGACTAAATTCCCAAATAAAAAATTTCCCCCTAACCGTGATAAGACCATAAAGGAAAACTGGGGTACGGCCTACCAGCCGCGTCGCGAGAGAAACTAGAAGGATTCCTGATGAAGGATTTTCCCCTTAGAAAATTCATAGACCGTCTCGAGCACGAACGCTAACTGCTCGAAAAAGGGACACACCCCAAAGGGGTTTAACATGATCCCAGCACATAAGAAAAAAGGAAAATTTGCTGGACGAGAAAGAAACCGATAGGCCTATACACCCCCCCAAACCCCGAGACCACCAAAGAGGGAAGAAGAGGAGCTAAGACAACAAGTCCGAGAACTTAAGACCCGTTTGACCCCAAAGGGAAAAAAACGAAAGATCCCCCCTATTTGAAACACCCACTCGCAGTACTGCGCCTATTGTCAGACGAAAACACATACCCTTCAGGAATGTTGGAGAAACCTCCATTGTCATTGTCATTGTTTCGATTGTCGTAGATCCGGATGCCGGAGGGGAAATCGTAGTTGTCCTGGACGCGCCCGCAAACGTACGGGAAGTAACAACCAAACCCCCGAGCCACGCCAAAGCCCAAAGCAACAATCATGACTAGACCGGTACGATTTTTTCACCCATATCCATGTAAATATCAACGGGAAAATAGTAGAAGCCATAGTAGACACGGGAGGGGGAGTGGTTATACATTAATCAAAGAATGTACCGCAAAACGAAATCGGAGGGGAAATAAATTTACGACGAAATCCTCCTCACCTCGTAGGAATCACAGACACAACCGTTGAAATTCTCGGTATGATATGGGCGAAATGAAAATCGGTGTGACGAAAAAAAATGTAAAAATGGTTCCCGGTTGTCCCAGACTCTTATCTCATCGGTGATGTGCTTCTTAGTTGTGACATACTCCAAAGGCCACCCTCCACATTGGGACGGGAAAAGTAGAGCGATGCGCTGGGCTGGTAGCCCTCATGCAAGTTAAAAACATATTCGCCGAAAGAGAAACAAAATCGAAAGAATACACAGAAACCCTGTAGAAACTCGCGAGCCCCGTCACAGGCATCCTCACAAATAGCCTTCTCAACAGGTAAAAAAAAAACCCTTACCAATCCACTTTTATGTCTGTCAACGTAAAAGAGATCCCCGGTTCTGCCTACTTATTCTATCCTCAGGAAAGAGTCAGTAAAAATAAGTCACCCCTACTTAGTACAAGTGACTTCAGAAAGTGCATTTTCTTCCCTTTTACGAATAATACCAAGAAGGAAAAGGTTTTTCGCAAAGGCACTATCCTCGGTTCATACGAAAAGGTAGAAATTCCTCCATCTGCAAAAATCAACTCCACTCATGAAATACACAATGACTTACTACCGGAAAACGATAGAGTACAACCAAAAGGAAACCCGAACCCAAAGGTTGAAAGAATTTAATTAAAGTAATCGTCCAGACCATTTCATCCCTTCCTGATTTAATGCAATCAAATCATAGTCTTAACGAGTATACAAAAAATACGTCGTCTTTTTGCATCCAGTCAGCCGTTTTTAAATAATCCGCAATCAAAATCTGCAAATTCCCCGAGTTCTCAAAACACTCCTCCCAAGGTTTGCAGACGTGCGCCACGGATCGGTGGACGTAGCAAAAAGGCAGCGCTTCCCCGCCCGCAGATTCAGAGAGATGTAAAAACAGGAGATAAATTTAGTACTTGAAGATTTTTGGGTGTTTCTGACAGATTTTTTTTCGATATGCCAAATGCATGGGATCCTTTATGGGTGCAGCAAAACAGCTGTGCCTTTCGAGAGAAGTTTGCACAACTTTCCGACTGATACGACAACGTTAAATGTATGGAAGGGGGTTTTTTGCGGCGGACAAGAGCAAATGGAACGGGAAGTTGAAAATTTGCAAGGATTTGTAGTTGATCACTTCCAGCGGATTACTACAGCAACTGGATGAAAGTGTTTATGAGGATTACAACCAAATTGGATTTGAAGGATAAGTTTCCAGGGCCCGACAATCTACCCGGAGGGCACCTGCTCCACTCTTTCTTCGACCAAAAAAGAGCTAAGTACTTGACCCCCGCCCCTGGCCCTGTGACAAATTGCCAGACTACTGATGGACATAGTTCTCTCTCAGTTTTCACCAGCCTCATGCTCAGCAACTAGAACTACCCACTCCTAAACGTCCTCGATCTTTCTGGGCAGGAAGCGGGAAGTAATTAAGTCAAACAATAAGCCTGTCAATGAGTTTTTATCAGTATCATTTCTCTCTTGTGCTTATGCTTTCCTTGGGTTGGAAAAATTCTAGAGTCCTTTTCCCCCCCGGGGCGGAATTTTTAAGCCCCTCCACCTCAATCTTTCCTCTGAATCAATCAATCAACCCTTCCCTCTGAATACCCTATGTCCTCTGGTTTATCCTATTGTAACGAAGGAGGGGGGGCAACCCACCCTCTCAAACTTCGTCACATACTAACGGCTCAGGGCTATGGAGACGGGAAGGACTGCAAGGAGACATTTACTGCTGTGCACGGCTTTATTACCCCAACTACTACTACCCCCAGTACAATAGGACTGCACGTCTGTCACGTAACTATACGCGCCACTCCGATCCGCCCCAACAACACAAAGTCACAGTCAAAGTACGAAATAAGGAGACGAAAGTCTCCTTTATGTGGGAACCGGTATGTGGGAGCGGATGCCACGAATATTCCAGTAGAGATAGAGAGTGTGATGAGATAAGCGGGTGATGATAGGTTTAAGGAAAGACATGTAGCCTCTGGTATTTGGGAAGTTAGGAGTATCAGAGATATGACTGTGAGGTAAGGAGCGGCGGCGCTGAGCTGATCCCTCCCCCTGTGGTGTCAACAGGAAAGTGGGTGATAACAGATCCTGCCCGCGAGATGGTTTCTGTGGAGATGCTGAAAGCCACACTCTGTTTTGGGTTTAAAAGTTCGGTCGTAAGAGAGGGCATAAAACACCCAAAATAGGTACTCAGTGAATGCTTACATACAAGTAGATATTTCCTGAAGCCTCATTCTGCTTTTCTTTCTGCGTTTTTTTCATGAAAAGACGATTTTTAAAGATTGAGGGTTTTTAAGGTATTCAATTGTTTTTGCCAATATTTTTTATCAAGTGCAGACAAATAAAATGATAAAACTACATTTTTTTATTAAGAACTGTTTTTAGGTTGTTGTATTGAAGGGTAATTCTGATATGTCCCCGAAAAGTACAGGGAATTTACGGTAAAATGATCGATCATTCACGCTCAAAAGGGCGTGGTGTGAGGGTGCGCGAGAGGACATCTGGCCGGCTTAGCTTTGAAACCTCCCCTTGAGAATAATTTAGGTCGGTGGGGGGCTAGGAAGCGTTCAAGGGAGCGGCCACGTACGGGTGTTTATGGCGGAGTCACCCCAAAGGGAGTGGCGGTGTTGCTAAAATAGGTTTCCGCCCTGTAAAATAAGTCACAAAACACAGCGACACAGCCCGTGTTTGCCCGCTTATGGTAATTTTTTTCCCATACTAAAATATTATGTTTATCAGTATAAAAGGTATCTGTTATCTTCGAAATGCTTGTTCTATAATGTTATCAAATAAAAAACCGTAAACACACTAAAGAAAGGCCCTTGGCGGCAGTTGAAGTCCCACATACCAGCAAAGGGGTTGTAGGCGGGAGAAAATTAAGAGAAACTGCAACTCGAGAAATGCCAGTGGTCGCTGGCAGTTTAACTCAAAGGTTGGTTACTGGTTTTGGCTCCGCGACTAATATTTTTATAAATTAATTTCGCGATAAATATTGATGCACCGCATCTAATACCAAAAAATATAGTTCTTCTGTTGTTCTACTAATTATATGGGATGACATGCATTACGATGGAACGTTCATAATAGCAAATTTTAATGCAAATTTCTCGCCTCGAGTAGCAAAGCTTAATAGATTTTTTACATGTATATTGTGGGGATGTAAAAATTTGGGCGATGTTCACACTGTTTTCTAAGACAGTACTGCTGCGTCTGGCAAACGTCTTTTCAAAATACAATAAGCAATGCCTTGGAAAAACGAAGAAATAAAGAATGCCGAAGTCGGCTTGTGCTGCGACAATGTAGGTTATAATTGTGGAGGCGACGTGCCGGGCGGGGATGGTGGGCGGGGGAGATTGTGGCGGGGAGATTGAATCAAAACATTGCCACTTCACGCGCGGACTCATTGCACTTCTAGGCTTTCTATCTGATTGATACACAATAATAACAGGAAAATATGACTGCCTAGGTATAGATAACTTCTAAAAAATTCGTTATTGACATATAAATCATAGAGTAGCATTTTTCCTCGCCTCCTCAACTATAACCTACTTGGTTATTTGGTTATATACAATGTTTTACAGAATCAGGCTTTTATACAATAAAATATAGAAGAAAATCGTTCTTAATATATACTTGTGTGTTTTAAGTACAGTGGAATAAGCCCATATTTTCTTTCAAGTTGACCAAACTTTTCACCAAATTGTGAGTTAAAACTACCCCGCGACCACTGGCATTTCGGAGTTTCAGTTCTCTCTAATTCCAATGATCTGGAAACTCGAGAAATGCCAGTGGTTTGCTGGCAGTTTTAACTCAAAGGTTGGTCTACTGTGTTTTGGCTCCGCGACTAATATTTTTCATAAATTAATTTCGCGATAAATATTGATGCACCGCATCTGAATACCAAAAAATATAGTTCTTCTGTTGTTCTACTAATGGACCCGTTTACTCTACTTGAGGTAAGGATTGATTTGACATCTTCAAGCCTCATATAGTTGGGCAGTGATGTTGATTTTTCTATGTGAACAGTATTTTTGATGATACAGCCAATTTAAGTACAGGAAAATGTATACGCTCTAAAACGACTGGCGCCATGTTGTGACGTCACTAGCTTAGACATCAGGGGGGAGATGCTGAGAAGTGCCATAGAGGTAAGGCGAAAAGAGCGCCTTACCCGTCTTCAGGCGCTTTTGTAACGACCCGGCTAAGGCACCGACTAAAGCCCATGTACTACAGTCGAAAGTTCAGGCGCTTTTTGCACTGCCTTACACCTTTCCAAAAGCTATGGCGTGGGCGGGGGTCCGAGAATCCTACTAGCCATCACGTTGCCTATCTGAGCGCTGCTTAGGCACCTTCGACCAATCACAAGGCTTGAACACGTCTCTGCTAAAGCAAGGAATGTTGTCCCTCCCTCCCTAACCAAGCACTTATGGCAAGGATACACCGCTCTCCCCCGCCAAAAGCTGTTTCATCACAAGTTTGACGTTCAACGCAGGTTTTGACCACTTATATATTTTTGCATTGGGACGTGCCATACACCATGATAATCGTTAGGGTATGCCGATTCCGGGACAGTGAGTGAAAATTAATGCAAGCAAACATCCAGGAATAAGGAGAAGAGAATAAAAAAAGGTGAAAAAAAAGTTTATACACGATTTCATTTGCTCTCGTTATCTTATTATAGGTATGTTTACTTTCAATTTTTATACATTCATGATATGCACTAATGTCTCGTGAAGATGATGGGGAGGTTCAGCTGTCCTAAATATCATCTGGTAGTATGATATACCGTATAATAGTACAATATTTTTTGTGCTGGCGGAGCACCTCCGCCCGCCGCCCGCCGCCCGCCCCTAACCAACCCACAACACAAAATTTCTTATCCCAGCATATAAAAACCCTATAATACCGCATTAGTCTTGCACGATCATTCATACACACCTTGCAACACTATTAATATGTAAACACCAATTTTTACGTGTAGGAAGTGAAACAAGGCTGTATTTGCTTTATAAACAGAAAAATGAATGTCTGTCAAAGGCCCACAGCAGCCACTAAGTCAGGGTCTGACCATGGGCCTAGTTTCCAGCGCCTTTAGCGGGTGCCATAAGGCGCAATCCGACTGAGCATTGGGG
>JACEEZ010007495.1:0-11164 GCA_016584305.1 Chionoecetes opilio
TACCTTATAAATATCTAGAAAGGCTAGTTTATTCTTTTCTCCCTCCTTCCTTGTTCTCTCAATCACTTCCTTCATTCCCAACATATTGCCCTCACCTCTTCTGTCTTTTCTGAATCCTTTCTGCTCTTCACCCATCACCTTTTTTTCTTTCCAAAACTTCACCTAGCTTTCATTCAGTACACCACAGAAAATCTTACATACCGTGTCACAACCCCGCTATTGGCCTGTAATTTTTAATCTCCTTCCTACTCTTGTGTCCCCCCCTTATGTATGAGGGTCACTCTACTGTCATTCCAGGCACCAGGCACCCTTCCTCTCTCATATATGTCCAAACAACTCATGCATTCCCTCAATTACTCCCTCACCTCCTCTCTATATAATTCATTCGGGATACCGTCCATTCCAGGGGCCTTTCCTTTTTTCAGTTTTCTTACATACCCTCAATCTCTCCATTCAATTTCTTCATCCATAAATTTCCTCTATTGTAATGCCCGTTATTCAGGAGAGATAGGATGAGAATTATTATCATATAATTCCCGAGTTATGTCCCGTAAGCATTTTCAATCTTTTGTTTCTGGGGTGAGTCATCGCCCCTTCCTTCCTACCCGCCATTTTTTATCTTCCTTCCTTCCTACCCGCCATTTCTTTCTTCCCTTTCCGCCCTTTCCCTTCCCTCCCCCCCCGACATTCCGGTTGCGAGTCAACATCGGGGAAATTTACTTATTTCGCGATCAGTGATAACTAATGGATTCAAAACTTTTCATCTTCCCCTCACCCTGCTATCACATCAAGGAACACTCCTAGATTCTTAATGTCTTTCAAATAGCCCCCATAGTGACAGATCACGTTCTAAATGGATGTGTTAGAAAAGTTATTCGCTAAATTGAAAGTCTACCAAATTTCTATACAAACTTCCATACCCTGTCGCTCCAAAAGACGCGTTCGGACCTTTAAAATGAAAAGAAAAACACCTTCCCGGATATTAGATTAACATATTAAATTCTTCTATATAAAAAGTAACAGGACTGTATTATAGGCAGCCCTTTCTTAGGTACACGAGTTTCATTTTTTAATTATTATTTCGGGATTATAAGCTATTCATTAGAGGCCAAATCCAGGGTATTCAAACAATTCCCCTTTTCTCCCGCGAGCTCTTGGTAACCCCAGACGGCAGTCCCACTTCAACTCTTCCGCAGGTAAGACGTACCAAGTTTCGCTCCTATTTCCCCCCCCCCCTTTCCTTGTTATAATATTGTTATCTATATTTCCAAATAGGGGTACCGATGTTTAGTTTTCACTAACGTAAAGGAGGCCTGCCCCATCCTTATAAGTATTTTTAAACGAGTCCCACTTCAACTCTTCCGCAGAGCTGACATCTTGGCCTTGACGCAAAGGGCCCGATACATGGTCTTTTTAGCGAAACACACACCACCTTCTTACTCTTATTTTCCCCCCCTAGTATCTTCCATGTATAATTATAAGTATTCAGCGGTATATTATATAAGTAAAGGATAATGTATCAATAAGGTTCAGAGAGGAAGGTTTATGCTCACCAGAGCTTAGCTTCTTTTCACGGGGAGGGCTTCCCGTATCAGGTTGTAAATTTTTCTACATCAGATTAGAGTTTTCCTGTGTTGGAGATGGAGATTTTTCTGATTTTTGGATTAACACTTATATGTTGTCTGTGATCTCAAACAAGAGACATACTACTTAAGTAGGAATAAATATAATTTCTTTTCAAATAGACAACTTTCTTGTAGTTTTGCGGTGGGATTTTTTTTTTTGTATCGGTCATAAGATACAATAATTTTTAAAAGATTTAAAAAAACCTATAAAAACCCTGAGATGACACTGGTGACTAAAGCGGGTGGCATATTATTTCCTATCAAAAAACAGCAACAGAATCTCCTGGGAAAATAGCAAGATAAAGTCAAATTTCGGAAAATTTTCATACAGTAATCGATCATTATAGTAGGCTCATTAGATCTTTCCCCCTATAAACCAAACACCCTACACACATGAACCATGACCATGTGGCAGTGAGCTGTAAGAAGCAAGCCATCACAGCCAGCCGCCGCCACGGCCTGCCGCGCGCCTAGCAGCCACGCTCGCCGCCGCCGCCGCCCTTCACCGCTACAGCCGCCACGCTCGCCCCATCGATGCAGCGCTTCACCGCCGTAGCCGCCGTTCCTAGCCGCTACAGACGCCACATCTAGCCGCAACCACCACCATGGCAAAGAGAGGGCGTGAAGCCTCGTCGGGAGGGAAGTCCTGGATCTCCCTGGGCCTACCCTTCACCGACATGAGCTGCGCGGGACAACACAAGCGCCAAGAACCTGTACATAATTGCCGTGAGGGTATCAAGGGGCGTCTGAAACTGCCTGTCCGCCGCCGCCGTGTCCTACAACAACCAGCAGAGCAACAGCGGTGACCCAAAAAAGCTACGGAGACAGAGGATGCGCGACACCGGCTCAGGAATGGGCACACTCTTAGTTTCCAAAAACCTACAAGAGTTCCTGAAACGTTTTGAAGAGCTGAAGGCCATCAAGAAGTACCGGGCGTCAACAAGACCCATGATGCCACCCATCAACAACAAGATGAAAATTTTCGGTATCCAATAGTGTTAAATTAGAAAATCGAGGAAGAATTATTTTGAACAGAACATTGAAAAAATTTTTTTTTATGAACTTGAAAGGGTTTAAAACCCACTCGGGGTTTTGGGTAGTTGTAGTGTCACCCCGGTTTTTACTCTTGGGGAAATCAATTTGAAAGTGTTAAATGTAAAACATTGACCAGGATTCAAAAAAAATTGAGGGTCAGTATGTTCTTAATATATCCAGGTAAGAGGTTTTATTGGGATCCAGTCTCATTGAATTTCATTAACAGACTCAGTCTTGGTTCGGTGAGTCTTCAAGGTATTTTAATTCAAGTTACAATCAACACGACTTGTGGTGTATTCGGTGAAGATTAAGCGAAAGTGTCAAATGTAAATTATTGAGTCAAGGGTAGTGTAGGTCAGACTAGATGAAACAATTTGGTCTAGGAGAGTTCTCATGTCTAGAAGTCGAGTGTCTGGTTTTCACGGGCTCAGCCTGGTTTTAGTGGGAGGAGTATTTTAATTCGAGATAGTAGTACTGCTTTCTCACTTCACAGTCAACCAGCTTGCGGTTTTGGCGGGCATTTTAGGACTCGTAAGGCTCTCGTTAACTAACCTGAGAGTACCGGCGAGCACCCATGGGGCGAACCCTTTTGCGACGAGAAATGTAGGGACTGAGTCAGGTTTGACGACCACGTTACTACCCCAGGTAGTAGGTTTATTGGGGGTACTTCCTTTCATTGAATATTCGTGTAATCTAAACACAAGCAACACCCGTTTCAAAGAACAGAAGAATTTCCATTAAATTCACTTTAAATTCGTCCCATACCACCCCCTCTTGACGCAGCTTAAAACGGAAAAAAACAGTCCGTGAGTAGTTAATCTGATATTGAAGAATTTAATTCTCCCGGGGAATAGACGTGTGTAATGCCCGTTTTCAGGAGAGATAGGATGAGAATTATTATCATATAATTCCCCAGTTATGTCCCGTAAGCAGTTCAATCTTTAGTTTCTCGGGTGAGTCATCGGCCTTCCCTTTTTACCCGCCATTTTTTATCTTCCTTCCTTCCTACCCCCCAAATTTTTTTCTTCCTTCCGTCCTTCTTCCCTCCCCCCCCCGACATTCCGGTTGCGAGTCAACATTCGTGGAATACTTATTTCGCGATCAGTGATAATAATGGATTCAAAAATTTTCATCTTCCCCTCACCCCGCTATCAATCAAGGAACACCCCCTAGATTCTTAATGTCTTTCAAAATAGTCCCCATAGTGACAGATCACGTTCATAAATGGGTGTGTTTTGTAAAGTTATTCGCTAAAATTTAAAGTCTACCAAATTTCTATACAAACTTCCATAAACCCCGTCGCTCCAAAAGACGCGTTCGGACCTTTGAAATGAAAAGAAATAACACCTTCATCGGATATTAGATTAAACATATTAAATTCTTCTATATCAAAGTAACAGGACTGTATTATAGGCAGCCCTTTCTTAGGTACAGCGAGTTTCATTATTTAATTAGTTATTTCGGGATTATAAGCTATTCATTAGAGGCCAAATCCAGGGTATTCAAACAATTCCCCTTTTCTCCCGCGAGCTCTTGGTAACCCCAGACGCCAGTTCCACTTCAACTCTTCCGCAGGTAAGACGTACCAAGTTTCGCTCCTATTTCCCCCTCCCCCCCCCCCCCCCCCCCTTTCCTTGTTATAATATTGTTATCTATATTTCCCAAAAATGGTACCGATGTTTAGTTTTCACTAACGGGAAAGGAGGCCTGCTCCATCCTTATAAGTATTATTAACGAGTCCCACTTCAACTCTTCCGCAGAGCTGACATCTTGGCCTTGACGCAAAGGGCCCGATACATGGTCTTTTTAGCGAAACACACACCACCTTCTTACTCTTATCTTCCCCCCTAGTATCTTCCATGTATAATTATAAGTATTCAGCGGTATATTATATAAGTAAAGGATAATGTATCAATAAGGTTTCAGAGAGAAGGTTTATGCTCACGAGACTTAGCTTCATTTCACGGGGAGGGCTTCCCGTATCAGGTTGTAAAGTTTTCTTACATCAGATTAGAGTTTTCCTGTGTTGGAGATGGAGAGTTTTTCTGATGTTGGATTAACACTTATTGTTGTCTGTGATCTCAAACAAGAGACATACTACTTCAGCATGAATAAAAGAATGATGTTTTCAAATTAGTTTTTGTGTTTATTATAAAAAACCCAGGTGATTATTCTGCGTTAGGCCCAGTAATTCCCCACACTTCCAAAAGAGTCAGCCTTACTCGGTATAATTCCACGTATCAATCACGACTACCAAGATAAATCTAATATTAATATTATTCAAACGCGCCCAGGGAGTAACCCAGAGAATTTACTCGCCTTGAGCTGGTGGCAGCACCCCCCCTTAACTCTTTCCCCTTTTTCCCTTAACCCTAAACTCCTACCCCTTCCCCTTAAATTATCCCCCATTTCAGTACTCTCCGCAGCGAGAAGTGTCATACTATAATCACATAGTGAATTTCATAAAAACTATTTTTCAATTCTCAATTCAAGTTGTAATCAAACGAAAAATCATAATCAATTAATATCATTCAAGTAACATTGACCAGGTATAAACTCTCCATATGAGTTTCTGGCAACACATATTTTCCTCCCTAAGGTAACCAAAAGGTCACCTCCCGAGGAAAATGCCTCCCATTTTCCTCCCGAGGAAAATGCCAAACTCTCGATCTTGAGCTTGATGATCGAGCACAGTCCTGAGATCACAACAACAACAAACAACGTAGGGGCCCGGTGTGACGATATAAAGAGTTGCCAATATAAAAGGTTGCATGGCCCCTACTGCGCATGCGCGGAAGAGCGCAACCTTATTTATCGTTGTTACGGCGATATATTTGGTTGCCTGATAAATAGTGTCACCAAAACACAAGTATTTATTTTCTCAAGTAGGTCATTTATCTATACTAGTCAGTGATAACTTCGATCATAGACCACTGTGGTACAGATACAGTGGTATATATGCTTCTTTACAGCTTATTTACCATGTAGCTATGTGGCGATGAATGTGGTACCCTGATAAATAGTGTCACCAAAACACAAGTATTTATTTTCTCTGTAGGTCATTTATTTATACTAGTCAGTGATAACTTCGATCAATAGACCACTATACAGTGGTATATTGGTTCTTTACATCTTATTTACCATGTAGCTATGTGGCGGTGAATGTGGTACCCTGATAAATATGTCACCAAAACACAAGTTATATTATTTTCTCATGTGGGTCATTTATTTATACTAGCCCAGTGATAACTTCGATCATAGACCACTGTGGTACAGATACAGTGGTATATATGGTTCTTTACATTTTATTTACCATGTAGCTATGTGGCGGTGAATGTGGTACCCTGATAAATAGTGTCACCAAAGCACAAGTTATTTTTATTTTCTCATGTAGGTAATTTATTTATACTAGTCAGTGATAATTTTCGATCATAGACCACTTGGGTACAGATACAGTGGTATATATGCTTCTTTACATCTTATTTACCATGTAGCTTGTGGCGGTGAATGTGGTACCTGATAATAGGTGTCACCAAAACACAAGTCATATTATTTTCTCATGTAGGTCATTTATTTATACTAGTCAGTGATAACTTCGATCATAGACCACTGTGGTACAGTTTACAGTGGTGTATATGCTTCTTTACATCTTATTTACCATGTAGTATGTGGCGGTGAATGTGGTACCTGATAAATAGTGTCACCAAAACACAAGTCATATTATTTTCTCATGTAGGTCATTTTTTATACTAGTCAGTGATAACTTCGATCATAGACCACTGTGGTACAGATACAGTGGTATATAGGGGTGGTTATAATGGAGGAGAGTTTAACGTTCGCTACAGACCTTACTACTCACTTTTTTTCAAAAAAAATTTGGCTCAGTATAACTGTACACTACTACTCTACTTTGCACTCAATATTAAACAAAGATGTATATATTAAAATTATCCTTTTGTTGTCCTCCATTACCTATATGCTTCTTTACATCTTATTTACCATGTAGCTATGTGGCGATGAATGTGGTACCCTGATAAATAAGGAACCCAAAACACAAGTTTATTTTCTCATGTAGGTCATTTATTTATACTAGTCAGTGATAACTTCGATTATGGGACCACTGTGGTACAGATACAGTGGTATATATGTTCTTTACATCTTATTTACCATGTTAGCTTTGTGGCGATGAAGGTTTCTGTTCGGCCACTTGCCAGGACCTCCTTCGGGGTTTAACAAAAAGCGTGGTGCAGTCCATTGTGGCAGCCTTCACGCGGCGGACTGTGTTAACTAATGCCAAAAAAAAGTCTCAGGTGAGTAACTAAGCAGAGTGGTGGAAAAAAGTTGAATTAGGCAAATATATAAAACAACAGTTTCAGCGTAAAAAGGCAAAGGTAAAGGGAGTTTAGATGACAGCAGACAAAGAAAAACTTCAAAGAAGACTGATCAACTGCTCAAAAGGGGTTTGTTGATGTCAATAATCATTTTGAGCAGTTGATCAGTCTTCTTTGAAGTTTTTCTTGGCCGCCCTGACCCTTTCTTCCACGCCAAAACAGTCTCAAAACTCACCATCTTGCCCCCGCCTGCACCACACCGAGACGGTATGTTTGGAAACACACATCTCCCTCGCTATCGGGGCCAATTGTTTTTCCCACTTCGATACAAGGTTAATATATGTGTCTTTTACAATGGATAGAGATTTGCCCGGCATAATGCTTTATTAGACCTGGAAAAGGGCGGTAGAAGATGGAGGGCAAATGGGGGTGTAGGAAGGTTGGAGAACAACATAACAACCTCTTCCTATGATGACTTGGAAGTTACAGAGCGGGCAGGAGCGAGGAATCTACAGCAGAAAACCCAACACACTGCCAGATATACAAAAAACGTAAAACAATTCAATCGCTCCCACCGAATTGTCAAAACAGCTAAGGACGTTATTCCCGCCCCAAGTCTTTTGGCGTCCTAAGTTTTTTGCGCCGACTGTAGTAGGGACAGCCACAGCTGTACATCGGCAGATGACTAGAACCTGGAGAAGAAATAATAGATTCATATCAGCACTTGGTAATCAGCAAAAAAGACAATGCATGGGATGTAGAAAAAAAAATGGAGACCAAATACAATAATTGTTTTAAACCTGTCACTTTCTATTGTGATGTCTACATCAAGTATAATAAATATATATAAATATAAATACAAATATAAAGATATATATGGTTTTATATATAACTGTTTTTTTATAACAGTTTCAGGAGATGAATGGCAACAGCACTAGTGTCTGGGAGGCTGTCTCGGTAGCTTGGGCAGCATGAGAACAAGCTGAGTTTACCAAGGTTTATGAGAGCAATGATAAAATAAATTGTGTGGAATGTATGCCAGAGACAATTACCTCAGTTATGATGTTGCTGCATTTATTTTAATTAAACATTCCTTCTGAGTCTACGTTATCCACAAAACTTTATATTTAATGTTCATAATGTATATACTAGCCCTGGGTTATCCCAAAATGGTTTGGCTTTGGGTTTAAAACATGAGTCGGGTGCATGATATTTATATTCCCAGCCGTTATGAATTACCTTTTACTATGCTGCAAAGATGCTTCGAGAATATAATTTTTTCTAGTTTTCCGTTGTTATATGTGCATGAATAGTGGGGACTCAATTAAGGCGTCATTGTATATCTTACCGACAACTGTTGCATGTATATGTGGTGTCGTAGTCCTGCAGGTTACGCCATCGGGGTGATGATATGCCTTCACAGTCACGATGGTACCATGTCTGGCAGGCATCGCAAGCAATCATGCAGTCACCCTCCACGTGCGGTTGCCTGAAATGACAAAAAAACATCAAATTAGTTACTGTTCACATCACATCTGTTTTGGACCCGATTTAACATGGGGGAACATTTCCATTGTACCGTTATTTATGCACCTGGCTAAGTGACTTCTGAGACTTTTTTGTTTCCCGTTACACCTACTTGGATTGATACCAAAACAAACGGCTGTCACCAAAACTTTCCTAACCTAACTGGGTCGTTGCGCCTTCACCCCAAACTACTCTGCTAGTTAACTAACCTAACCTGTGCATCTATTACGTAACCTAACCTTATTGGGGGGTTTTGCCTCCCCCCCAAAACCCACCTTGTTAGTTTTAATTACCGACGGCTGTTGTAATTTAGAAAATACTCCTTATGAGAACGATACATTTAGCAAACGTTTGGGATAGTCTTTTGAGGAACATGTCCCATAATGACACACAGACGTTGTATTCTTACTGTTAAATATATCTTTTTTTGTGTCGACCTTCCCGGTGTAGCGATCTCACCACTACCCTTGGCCCGAGTAGCTACACCTCACAAATACCGCACAGCAACACTGCCCCCCTGGGTGAATAGTTATTTGACAATGTATACCAATTCTGATCCTGGGTAAAAACATGTGGAAACATTGAATGTAGAGTAGTAATTAAAGTAGAAAATAGAACATTTCAAGCGACGTGCCCTTGCTGGACATATACGTACCCTCCCTTAGGCTTATACTGAAAAACTGCTCCATGGGTGAATAGTTTTGACAATATATACTTTTACCCAAGATCAAATTTTATACGTGTACTATATGCAACAACTCTTCACCCGGAGCGTGTTTCAGTATACTGTAGGTAGTATTCTAGGTAAGGCACATTCACTTGAAATGTTCTATGTTCTACTTTAATTATACTCTACATAAATGTTTCCACCATGTTTACCCAGGATTTCAATTGGTATACATTGTTACAACTATTCACCCCGGGAGCAGTGTTTCAGTGCGTATTTGTGAGTGTAGCTACTGGGGCCAAGGTAGCTGGTGAGATCGCTACATAGACGTGGATGCCTGGCTTTTTTGTTCTTATTACTATGGAAATCCATTCTGTATTGCCTTGGCACTAATACCATATATAAGTAGTCACCAGGAACATTTGTCGATAATGACCACAGAGGTGTATTTTTACTGTTTTAAATGTCTTTTCTGTGCCCCCTTCCCGCGCATGCTCCCGACGTGGATGCCCCGGCTATTTGTTCTTATTACTATGGAAACCATTCTGTATTGCCTTGCACTAATACAATATATAAGTAGTCAAAAAGAAAATACTTGTCGATAATGACACAAGACGTTGTATTCTTACTGTTAAAATGCCTTTTTCTGTGTCACCCTTCCCGCGCATGCCTCCGAAGTGGGTGGTGAAAGATATGATTTACAAAATATAACGCGTTGTTTTGTACAAATATTAGCCACCTGTACAATACTGATTAAATTTAATGTACAAACCCAAGTTAAGCAGGGACGTTAAATGTTTTATTACAAACAGGAGCACAAACCTGCCATGGTTTTCCTCGTCCTGCACTTGGCCGGTCATCAAACACCCGTATATGTCATAATATCTAACCATGGGCTGTGCCTGGTATGCAAAGGGATTGTTCAAGTCTTTTCTATCATGGACAGCCTTATAGTGTACGGACATTATCATTTATGACATAATTTGCCCCTATTTTTGGCTTGGGGGCGGTGGTCGGTGCAAGAGCGGGCCCAAGCAGCAAACTAAGAACCCAAAATATCTCATTTTAAAACAACACTGTTGGCGAGTATCTTGATGAAAGCAATAGATGAGGTATTCTTTTATTGTGGGTGCCTCATTTGGTGAGGATGCATTGTATAACTGATTTTAGAAAGATATTTCTATTTACCTGATATAATTTGGTTTCTCACGCCACCGCGCCCTGCGCAGTAGGGGGCCATGCAACCCTTATATTGGCAACTCTTTAATCGTACACCGACCACACACAGAGGCGAGATTTATTATTTTATTTGTATTGGTTTTAAATTTCATTGATTGTGGTTTCTTTTCAAAAAACGATTGTAGAATATTGGTGACGTTTTATTTCAGGTGGCGTAATCATTCGTATATTCGTGTACTTCGTAATTATGTGCGCCTGGCGCATTATTGCAAAGGGGGCGGATTCTGTGTTATTAGGTTAGTGGATTATCATTTGTAATATTTGGCGCCTTGGGGACATTATGCAGGTGGGGATCTAGTGTTATCTAGGGTAGTGAGGCTATCATCGTATATAGGCGCCCGGCGACATTATTGCAGTGGCGACTCTACTGTTTCTAGGATGGGGCTATCGTTCGTAAATTTGGCGCCTGGCGAATTAATAGCAGGTGGCGACTCTATAGTGTTATCTAGGTAGTGAGGTATTTATTCGTAATATTTGGCACCTGGCGGGCATTTTGCAATGGCGACTCAGTGTTTTCTAGGGAGTCGGGCTATCATTTATAATATTTGGCTGGCAACATTATTGCAGGTGCGACTCTAGTGTTATCTAGGGTATGAGGGTAACATTCGTATATTTGGCAACTGGCGACTTAATGCAGGTTTTGGGACGAAACCCCCACTTTAGTGCCTTATCTAGGGGGTATTTGGGAGGTCGGGATTATTCGTAATATTATGGCGCCTGGCGACATTATTGAGGGGTGG
>JACEEZ010007495.1:17328-30426 GCA_016584305.1 Chionoecetes opilio
TTAACCTTTTTTTTGTTCCACTAGGTTTTGAGAATCCTTTGACCGAATCCCTTCCAAACAAAGGGGGTTTTGAAAAAAAAAAGTTTAAAAAGTTGATTTGGCTGAAATTTTGCCAATCACTATTATTTGTGTCTCATAATTAGAAACATGTAATGTTTTTTTTTTCTTGCTGAGTTTATTTAAAACAAAATATTTAAAAAAAAACGAAAATCCTTGTTTTTTTTTGGACCTGTTTAAAAAAAAAAAAAAACATGTTTAAAAAAAAAAAAAACGGCATGGTTTTTTTTTAGTTGCATCTCTAAGCAAAACCCCCAAATCAGTTTTCAATTGCGAGAAAAAACAGTCTTCGTACCAAGACCAAGAAAGCATCGTCCAAAGCATCGCTAGCTATTTGTTGTACTTAGTGTAGCACAGTCACTCCTCATTTCGTGCGTTCTGGGACTTGGGATTGAGAGCGTGTACGCTCATTTACCTGGCCGTTTTGGGTGATTATTGATTTATCCTACATTACTGTTGTTGTGTTAGTGAAGTACTAAGATTGGACAAATTAGACAATAGAAACTGGTTACTGGCAGTGGTTAGGGGTTTGTAACCCTAACCCAGTGGTCTATTTGGTTAATAAACTGGTTTATTAATTTATATATAGGATAACAATAGGCTTAAAAAAGGGCGTTTAGTAAATAAACGGCTATTTTTGCTTCCGTCTAATTTGAAATTTCAGTAATTTCAATTTGTCTTATATTTTGCAGATTGTGCTCATATAATTAGCGTTTTGGGAAACGCTAATTTATAAAGAGCACAATCTGCAAAATATAAGACAATTTTAAATTGACTGAAATTACAAATTAGACAGAAGCAAAAATAGCCGTTTAATTTACTAAAAAGCCCGTTTATTTAGTCCCATTTTTGCTTCTGAAAATTAGCAAATTTAACCAGAAAGGACAAGTTTTTGTCGCCCTCCTCCGTCGCCTAGGAGTATTTAGTATGAGTGTGGATACACTGGATACTGATAGTGTTAGAATGTGGGATTTTTGTCAGAAATGACTTGGAGGTTCAGGGTGTCTCCCCAGCACTCACCCCTCAGCCAGAGCACGGAGCGTGAGAGCAGCCAGGGCCATGAAACAGGTGGAGAGAGCTTCCAGCTAACTTGAGTCACTTGGACATAAGTTATTCCTTATCTACTGAGTATTTATTTCATTTAATTTGGTCAATTTTTTTATTTTCCACCCAAACCCAAAGATTTTTCTGATGCGCCTTATTATAACCTAAGGCGCATCAAAATCGTTTGGGGTTTGGGTGAAAAATATAAATTATCTTTTAATTTTCTAGCTAAAATTAAAACATAAAAAAATTGTTATAAAGACTGAATAAAAGGGATTTATCCAATATTTTTGATTATTTATGAACACGTCATCACAAGAGCGCCTCCGGCTTTTATCTTTAACCTTTTTTTTTGCAAGGAAATACTCATTTATCAGAAAACGAAATTATCAAGGGAAAAGCTAATACAATTCTCTTCTTTTGAATCTCCATTAAATGTTGTCTCCAAAAGTTTTAACATGACGATGTGTTTAGTGAATTCAGGCATTGCGATTTTATAGCCTACTCTCATAAAAATTGAAAAAACGTTTCGGCTACCCCAAAAAACAGACAGAAAACCAAAACCCCCGGCTACCCTATGAAATTTTTAGAAAACAAATGTTATTACCATAATTTAATTAGAGTTAGGTGCTGATGTAATGCATAATACTAAAAACCAAAAGTGGGTCAAAAAGGGGCGGTTGCTTGTTTAAATTGGCCGTCGGATGAAACATCACCCCCTTCCCGTGCCTTTTCCACTGTAAAACGTAGAAATCGGGTCTGCCGCTTCACCGGGGAACCTCGCTAGGATACGCCCTCCTTGCCCTGCATGGGTCTTACAGCTCAACGCACGCACTACAGAAAAAAAAAATTTTCCCGTTTCTGGATGTCCCCCCAACCCGCCGCGGGCGGGCTCCCAACAACCTAAAGGCCCCCTACGAGATCACCTAGTCTTGACGAGGCCAAAGTTCCGGGAAGAGCACCGGTAAGATAACAAACACCAACATGGGCGTTTTGCGGGCGGTGCATCTGGGCCGCTTCATTCCGTAAAGCGGCGCGTGTCCGCAAAATTTATTTGAAGCGCCAAATTGGGTTTTTTGGGTACCGTATCCACCCATCGCAAACTGTGTTTCCCAAGCTAATTTTCCCCCCAAAACGCGGGGGACCACTGTTTTGCTTTATGAAACACAAATTAGTAGGCATAGTGCCGTGATTATAGGAAGATCATAGAGGGCCTCACGCATGGGGCCCCACCTCCCCAGTGTCCAGGGCCCCGTGACTTTTAATTCAGCACTGATGGACAGTGATTACGCAACCTGATCTGGGGTAAATTTCTGTAGGGGCTTTTCACCTTTTTCGAAAAAAAAATTAGTTCTCCTAAATATTTTTTGATTTTTTGATGAATCTGGCACTTTTTTTTTTATCAAATTTAATTTTGTTTACAGGGGGGGGGGGGCCCCCCCAAACCCCTCCCGGTCCACCCCGCAGACCTTGCTCCATTTTGTACTGGCTTAATATTATATTTATATATATATATATAATATATATATTATATAATATTTTAATTTATAAAATAAAATATTTATAATTATAATTATATAAAAGTAGGCTTTTTTCCTGAATCATTTGTTACTCAAGCAAACTCCACTTGAAACCAAACCCTAACTAAACTGTTTAACCTAACTTAACCTTTTCGGGCAGAAATAACGGAAAATTTCTAGTATAACTATATGTATTGCAATTATTTTAAATTGTCCCATGGGAAAGGGGGTTCAAAAACTAAAAATAAAGAAATCATGTGATTGGGTAAAAATTTTGGACTTTTAAAAAGCCCCTCCCAATTATCCCAAAAAAGGGTCATGTCGCCTCATGGTAGTACTAGCACCCCAAAGCTACACTTCTGTGGGGCCGGTTCGAACCCGGGCCAGGGCAAATGGGCGACCACCCATAAAAACTTTCTCCCCCCTTTTTTGGGGTTAAATAATTGGATATCGAGGAAATCTGGGGAAGGGAAACTGTGGTAACCCGGTGTCACACTACCCTGTGTTCCGGGTAAGTTTTCTAACCCACCACAGGTAAAGGGGCTAATAAACCGGAGCGAGCCCCGAGCCAGCGCAGCATTTTTTTTTCCCCCCGCCTTTACCCTTAGCCGGGGGTTACAGCCCTCGCAGACCAATATGTTACTACTTTTTCATTTTGGGGAACGAGGTTAGGGGTTTTAAAAATACTAAAAAGGGACAATTACAATTTGACGACGGTTTAACTACTGCCCTGTGTATGCATTAAAGGGCCCCCTTTCCACAAAAAACAATGAGTTTTGTAAAGTTTGGACATTAAGCCTTATCACTGTACTTATTCATTTTCTTAAAAATGCACCATGAATGGATAATGCAGTTTTTGGGGCCAAATAGGGTGGCCGCGGAACGCGCTGTTTTTTGGTTTGTGACGTAGTCACGCAAAAACCCCCTTCCGCTTCCTTTCTAACCCGTTTCCTCGCCATTGCTGGCCCAAAGAAAACCCTGTTGTTTATGTGCCAATCTGCTAAACAACCGATTAAAAAAACCCGAGAGTGTTATATCCCGTTCCAAAGACAAGAAAAAAGTAAAAAGTGGTACTAGATGTTACTAAGGCTGTTCCCCCGAGGGGAAAAAACATTTTCTGTGTGTGTTGTGTTGTTGTGGGGACACTGTGTGTGTGTGTGTGTGTTATACATAGTACTACGGATTGGGGATTGGTGTTTTTTTCTGTTAGCAGTGATGAAGTAAAAAAGCCTACACACACACATGCACACAAAACATACAAACACCGCGGCGTTGTGTTTTTGTGACAATGCTGTGGGCGGGTTGCCAGACGCCCGGTCTAAAATCTATATATATTGGGGGGAAAAAACCCCAGAAATCCCATTCATATATTTTCCATACTTGTTTAAAAATAGCTGAAATCTTCTACTGCTACTCCACATGTAAAATTAAAAAATTTCTAGTTGATTTAATGATATTAATTCAACTTTTTTTTACATAATATAATTCATTTCCATGAAGTGCATAATTCACTTTTTTTTTTATTCATCACAAGGGATGCCAAAAAAACAAAAAAGGGGAGTAAAAGGAAAAGCCCCTTTGGGATTTAATAAAAAATACTTTAAAAATGTTTACTTAAGGGTGTGGGGGTGATATTTTTCCTTTAAATTGTTAAATTTATACACAAATAAAAAAAATATTAATGCTCTTTGCCTCTTGGGGAAAATTAAAAAATCCAAATAATATTCTGGAAAAACTGTATA
The DNA here is from genome assembly GCA_016584305.1 of Chionoecetes opilio. Taxonomy (NCBI): domain Eukaryota; kingdom Metazoa; phylum Arthropoda; class Malacostraca; order Decapoda; family Majidae; genus Chionoecetes; species Chionoecetes opilio. Next base: position 21,692 of record JACEEZ010007495.1, read on the forward strand.
AACCAAAAGAAAGAAAAAATAAAACTTTGCATTTTAAAAACTATCACCCCTCGAAGCTCATTTTATGTATTTGAGATATCTGAAAGTTCATGGACTAGTTTATCATTTACAGCAAAAATTTAAAAATTTTCCGTTTTTTTCAATACCGCTTTGAATGAAAGTCCCCTTAAGCCCGGTTAGATTTTTTTCTTAGTTTGTTTTAAATTTTTTACAGATAAAATACCTTTTGCGTGGCACTAGAAAAGAAAACGCAAAAGCCCGAAACAAACTTGACAATTTGGAAACATGGGGGTTTTTTTTACCTCTTTTTTTTTCTCTAAACCCCTTCCCCCAAAGCCTTCAAAATCATTTATTTTTGAATCAGCAAACGGGGTTTCTTTGTACTCTCCATTCTTTGTCTAGGTGATTTATTTTGTAGGACCTACATTCCAGGGGAAAAACACTAGCCAATGGCCTGGAGACCCCATTTCTTGACTTACTTCTTTGGGATCAATGAATCAAATTCTTTTTTCCTTTCCGTCGGTTTTTTAACCTCATGTTTTCTTTTAAAACCCTTTATATTTAAAATATTATTTTAGGTGATAAAAAATTGTTTTTTTTCTGAAACTCATAAATCCCCCAAAAAAGAGTGAATGTCCCCATGCCCCAGTGCCCCGAAATCCCCAAAAATAGGGGCAAATTTCCCAAAAATGGCAACTCTGCTGTGGGAAAGGGAAGCATCGAAAAGAACATAATAACATAAGAAAAAAGGAAGCTAAGAGACCGGCGACTTAACGAGGGAGTTCCTGTATGAGTGTGAATTTCTCCTTCTCTAGGCCCTGGGGATTCTTTGTACTCTTGACGAACTATAGAAAAACAGGTATAAGTGAGAGGCCTTCCACCGTGGCCACCGGAGACAAACCTGATGAAAGCCCTGACGTCACACCCCTGTGCTCACCGCTCCCTCCCCGTACAAATTTACCTACCCAATATAAGGTTTATCAGTATAAAAATTACTGATATCTTTGGGAAATTTTGTTCTTAATATTATCAAATAAAAAAAAACCCTAAACACACAAAAAAAATCCATTTTGAGATTTCAAGAAAAATGCATTACTTAAACTCCTTTTGCCATTTAATATTTTGCTCGCAAAAATTTTACATGGGAATTCATAGAACGGAAATTTAATTAGCTTTCCATTGATATTTTCGTTTTTGATAAAGAATTGGCAAATGCATAATTTGCGTTAACTAAATATAAAAAAAACATGAAATCGGGTAATTTTTTTACTAATATATGTTTTTTCATATAAAATTTCTGTTTTCTGCGGAAAAGTTTGTTAAAATTTCAATAAAAAACCGTAAAAAACACTAAAAATGCCCCTTATGGGCTTTTAAAAAATATGCATGAAATTAAAAACTCTTCGCCATTTTTAATTTTTTGCGTAAAAAATTTTACATGGGATATCAAAAGAAACGGGTTTATTAGCTTTCCTTGATATGTTTCCTTTTCTGAAATGAATTAAAACATGCATAAATTAAATGTTAACTAAAAAATAAACACATGAAATCGGAATTTTTCCCCATTTATTGTTATTTATTATTAACGTAATTTGCATGGGTTTTTAATTTATTTAAAAAAAAAAAAAAAATTAATGGAAAAGCTAATTAAATTCCGCTTCTATTGTTTTTCTCCATGTAAAAATTTTTCCCGCAAAAATTTAAATGGCGAAGAGAATGTTTTCTTAAAAGTCTCATAAGGCATTTCTTTAGGTGTTTTACGGTTTTTTTTTTGATAATTTATAGAACAACATTTCCGAAGATAACCCAGTTATTTTTTTATACTGAAAAACATGAAAACTGATAAAAGGTAAAAATTCCCCGGGTTTTCTGATTTTTTATTTTTTATTAGCGCTAATTTATCATGCTGTCATTCTTTTATAAATAAATTTTAAAATGGAAAGCTAATTAAATTCCGCTTCTATTGTATTCTCCATGAAAAATGTTGCGAGAAAAATTTAATTGGCGAAGATTTAAAGAAAGTCCAACCAATTTTTTTTTTGCCGAATTATGTTGCATGGTTGAATTCAAAGACCTAACCCACCAAATAATTGATTTCCGGGTTTTATTTCCGTAAAAACACGATTTTTTAAAAAAGCGCGCGCAAAAAAATCTTCCCCCAACAGGGCTAGTTGTTATTGATGCGTCAGAACGGGGACCCCGCAGACCTCTGTCGCCCTGTCGGCAAATGTTTTGATGGCTTTGTACTTGGGTGTCAGACAGGAATCTGTCGCTTACAGATCTAAGTACTGCTAAATCTGACACCGAAAGAAAGGGACCTGGTCGCGTATATATAGGAAAACAAACCTCAGATTGTCAGGGGACCCCTTTTTTACCGATACAAGGTGGATGAACGGGTGTTAGCAGACCCCCTGGGGTTCAGCAGGAAAAACCTGGCACTTCCCCAAAAACATGGATTGGTAAAAAAAGGGTTTAAAACCTGTGTGTGTGGAAATCACAATAAAGGGTACTTTCGAAAAAACCCTATGGTTTATTTTTTGGGCTACCAGTCAAACTTTCTTTAACCGGAAACCACAAACTACATTAACTACAGCATAGAGTTGGAAATTCAGGCGGAAGGCAAAAAAGTGTGACAGCCACACCACCACAGGGGCTCTCACCACAGGGGACCCCCCCTCCACAAATGGGTTTTTTTGTTTTCTTGGTCTTGTTTAAAGGCAAACCTCAAGTCGGGTGGTCCCCGTGCTGCCCGTTGGCTTTCCCCGCTACAGGGGCCCCCTGGTCTGGTATGGTGTTGGACGATCACGTCTTACGGGGGGGCGCCGCCCCTTGTCCCCACCCTGTACACAGGCTCCCTCACACTGTCGTTCCCAAACCCCCCAAAAAGGGTAGCCGCTGTCGCGCTGCACACTCCACCCAGTCTTTCACCAGTTTTTACCCTCCCTACACACCGTTTCTCACACAACTGCCCGCCCCAACAACTAAGGGGTTTTCCCCTACACACGCCACTCCTTTCCGGTTTCAAACTTTTTTCGAAAGGCACGCTGCTTTCTGCACCCATAAAGGGGCATGCATGGGGGCAATAGCAAAAAAAATCTATTGAAACACCCAAATATCTTTAAGTAATAATTTATCTCTGTTTTCGGCCTCTCTGTCAGCGCGGGAAAGAGCCCCCCCTGATGCTACGCCCCCGGCCTGAGCATGAGCGTCTGCAAAACCCTTTAGTGTTTTGAAAAATCGGGAATTTGCAGATTTTGATTGCGGATTTTTAAAAAAGGCTGACTGAATACAAAAGTGACAGTATTGTTATATATTTTTAAGGGTAATTTTATTGCATTAAAACAGGGAAAGATGAAATGGGCTGGACGATTCTTTAAGTTAATGCATATCTCTTGAAAATCCATAATGGCATTTTTTTGGGGGTGTTTTAGGTTTTTTTTTTTGAAATCTTTTTAGAACAAAAAATTTCCCAAAATAAAAGTATATCTTTTTACTGATAAACATTAATTAGGGAGGGAAACTTTTTACGGGGGGAGCGGAGCGGTGGCACAATGGTGTACGTCACGGGCGTTCATCACCTTTCCTCTCGGTGGCACGTTCCACCCACACACCACACAATCTTCAAGAGCACCGCGCCCTTTCCCCAAATTCCAACACTATTTTTTTTTTTTATATATATAATATATATATTAATTTATATTTATTATATATTATTTAATTTATATTTATATATATATATATATATATATATATATTTATAATATTTATATATATATATGTTTTATTTATTTATTTTATATAAATATATTAATATATATTTTGGGTTGTTTTAATATAGGTATATTTTATTAAAAATATTAATTTTAAGGTGTGTGTGGGTGTGTGGCGTGGGAAAGGCCTCTCATTCTAAACCCCTGTTCTTCATGAGTTCGTTAGATGTGTAGCCATGTAGGTTGTTGGGGAGGGCCCCTCCACTCTTGTTCTTCTATGAGGGTTTTGAGTTTGGGGTGTGTGGCGGTGAAGGCGCTTTCATTCACCTTTTTTCGATTTTCATCAGGCCGGCGCGAAATTTTTTTTTCCTTAGCCGAAAGCCAAGCGCAATTTTTCGCACGAGTCCGCAAAAGCGCAAAGCGCAAAATTCCGAAAAAAGGCGGGGCACAACCAAAAGCGCAATTTCTACGCAAAAAAAAAACGACCGAAAAAAAAAGTAAAGCGAAAACATAAAGAAAGCGAAAAACCCCCTTTTTTGTCTGCAAACTAAAAAAATTCTGTTAATTTAATATAAAGTGTATAAATATTAAAGTTTGGATACCCGTTCATCCGTAGGACGATCTGACATGTTTTACCAGATAACCGGGTGTTAAACAAATAAGGGGAGTGGGAGCGTGCAACCCCACCCCCACCACTGACAGAGGCACAAGCACTGGTTGCATGTTTGCGCTCTCTGTGCCAATCGACCGGGCGAGCTTTCTTTTCGCAGCGTTTTTTAATAAAAGTAAATTTAAAATATAAATGCAATTTGACGTTTTTTTAAATTTTTTGATTTACGTTTTTTGAGTTTTGGGAAAATTTTTTCTGCTAAGTTGCGCTTTGCGGATTTATAAAATACGAGAGCGCAAACCCCAAAGCGAAAATTTTTCGGCGTTTTGCGAAAAGGCAATTTTTTATTGGACCCAAATTTGCGCTTTTGCGCTTTCTTTTGCGCTCCGCCAGCTCTGGAGTTCATTTATGATGTGTGTGGTTTTGCGGTAAAGGCGCTCTCATTCTACCTGTTCTTCTATAAATGTGTGTGGTGCAGGGGAAAGGGCGCTCTCATTCACCTGTTTTCTAGATTCGTCTATGAGGGGTTGTTTTTGCGGGGGAAGGCGCTCTCATTCTACCTTTTTCTCTATGGTTCGTCTATGAGGGGTTTGTTTGTGGCAGGGGGAAGGCGCTCTCTTCTACCTGTTCTTCTAGGTTCGTCTTCGTCTAGGTGAGGCAATGTCATTGAGTCGGGTTCTTTTGAGCTCTTTGAAAGGGTTGCGATCCAAAAGTCATCCTTAATGCCTGTTTCTTTGGGTCATTTGCCCCTGAAAAATCACTTTTTCCCTTAAAAACTACAACTTATATATTCCAAAAACAGTGAAAACCTACCACAAAACTAAAGGGTTAGGGCCCCCTCTTGCGGAGTACGGAAATGCAAGTTAATGTTACTGTGGGGGGCCCCTGCGGCCGCAAAAAAACCCCTGCGGTTGCGTCCAGCGGTCCCGGGTTTTTTTGGGAGCGCAAAAATTTTTCCTCCATTTAAAAATGGCTGTATCTCAAAAAACAGTTCACTCAAAAAATTCAGCATCACTGCCCTACTTTGAGTCTTGAAGATTTCCATCTATCTTTACTTAAAGTAAGTAAATGGGCCATTAACCACACACCAGTTTTTATGATCCCGTTAGACCTTTGAATCCACTCATATTACATATTGTTAGCCCCCCCCCAAACTTACCAAAACATTCATGTTCTGGTTCGGCGTGGGGCTGGTGGCCCGGGGACTATTACGGTAACTTTCAGAGCACTGGCGATAAAAGAGCGCCCCTTTAAAACCATTATTTCCACAGGGTACTTGAAAAGGCACACACATTACAGGGGGGGAGTGTATACATTATCTTCACACAAACCAAAGCTTCAAGCATTCCAGGGCACAGGCGTAGAGGCGAGGGGCGGGAGAGCAGATCCGGGGTTCCCTGGAGGGCGACGACTGGCCCCTCTGTCCGTGTGCCCTGCCCGCCCGCTCTCCCTACCCCCTCCCCACCCCCTCTGGGCACCCTCGCCCACTGCTGGTCTCTAAAGTGTAACCCTCCGGGCATTCTCACCCTCTCCGCCCCCGCTTAAACCAGAACGATAATTCCCTCACACCCCCACCCACAAACAACATACACGATAATGCCTCGCACGCCACCCAACATAAAACCATACAAATTACTGCCTCGCACGCCACCCGAATACACACATCCCCATTACATGATAACAGTTTTACAATGTAACAATATAGATTATATTGGGGACTCATAGAAAATTTTTTTTGTACATGCTTCTATATATTTTAATTAAATAAAAAATTTATTCAAATTCATTTACAATTTTAAATTTGGTGCTGGGATGCAAAACTGAAAAAAAATATGCGTCAATAGTAATTATTTTTTAAAAAAAATCAACTCGTTTCTTCAAGATTCGATAATATTTCCTATTATCAATTAAACTTATACACGGGAGAAATTTGGTTAATTAAATTAAAGAACAAATATAAACCCTATTATATATTTGCTGCCGGGAAAATGTACAAAAGTTGTAAGCAACTGTGGGGGTTGATTGGGTGGCCCAGGTCCAAGGCTCCTACACACCCGGGGGGGGTTTGCCAAGCCTCTGAAGAAACATTATATCCTCCGTTCACATTTGCCTCCCCGGGAAGTTTAAACAGCTCTTTCCTAGTAAATTTGGTTCCCGACTATATAATCGTACATGTGGGAGACAAGCAGGGCGGGATGCTCGAAAATCCCTCGTAAGGGGCAACTTTTGAGTGTTGGCTAAAAAACCCTTTCGAGGGGGCTGGGTTGATGCCGTACTGAGCACACTCCCGTACGGGGGATCGGTGGCCCCTGGGTGGGAATATTAGGGATATTTTAGGGAATGGGGGGAAATTCTGTGACCAATCACAGAGCAGCGCCTGCAGACGCGCTTATCACCAATCATCTTGCTCTCACGACAGGGGGGAACCAAAAAAAAATTTAAAAACACTCCCAAAGCCGGTTGACTAAAAACGGCCCCTTTTGGAAAAGTCCCGCGGACCTTATTTTAAACCAAAAAACTCTACAAAAATGAACACAAACCTTTAAAACCTTACCTAACCTAAACCGACCCAAACATAAATTAAACATAACTAACCTAAAAAATAGTTTTCCCGGGGTTTTAGCTAAAATCGTCGATTTCCGAAAAAAAGGGCCCATTTTAGCTCAACACGCCAGAATGTTACGATAATAATTGCCGCCATATTTCCTTTCGCGTAATATTCTCCCGCTGATCTACAGAGATTCCCAGGGTTACCAAGCAGAATCTAAATCCCCAGTCCCGCGTGCCCGAAAAAAGCATTTATGGGCCCCGCTGGCCCGCTCCGTAACCCGTCTGCCGATTTGTGGCGCGGCGGTCTCTGTGATAGGGACAGAACTGCGCGTTTGCTCTTTAGGGCAGACAGACAACTGGGGGACTACACCACCCCAACACGTGACCTTGTTGCAAGGATAGTAAACTTTATAATATCCTTTCTTGTGTTATACGTGCGTGTGTACGTCAAACCCTTTGATACCACCACCACCGACCCCACATTTTAGCGGGCCAAATTTTTATGATTAAAAATATATATTCGTCGACTTTTGAATAAAAACGTAAGTTCATCAACAAGTTTGGCCCCTATAAGATGGTGGTGTGTCAAAAGTCTGAGTAACACGCACACACAATTACCAAGTCGTTTCGTACACCAAAAAAATTTTTTTTGTATTATTGAAAGAGGGGCAGTCATTCGTACACAATTTTTTCGTACACCGCGATTGTACACAAAAGTTGTTTCTAGTCCTATGAAACCATAGTGTTTGTAACCAGCTCAAGTTGAACTTGATGACTACCGTGTACCGACCTTTCGGCGAATTACTTTTCGAGGAGGGCCATTCGGGGACCCAAATTTGACTTATCACTATTTGCAGTTTTACCCCCTTCCGCCAGGGGCCATAGTGCGTCTCCAGAAATGGGGACAAAGGGGCTTTAAAGTAAACAGTTGGATTTTTTTGTTTTTTTTATCAGCTATGCTGTACTTTAAAGAAATTTTTTTTACCAATTTATATTAAATGCAAATCTAATATTAATAAACGAAATTTCATCGTTGTGTGAAAACTAAAAAAAAAGATAAGGACTTTAAAATACCAAAGGAGGCCTGTTACAATTTTAAAAACCGGCAGTTTTTTACAGACAGCCTGAATGAACAGGGGGCTATATTGAGCCAACTCCTGAAAGGAAAAAAAATTCATTGTCTGGAACTATTGAAATAATGGGAACATTATAAAGGCTGGGGCTTCAGTGCAAAACTATTCCCCCACCTTTCCCGCTGCCAGGCGCACGAGATCCGCATGTCACGGGTGGGGGGTGGCCCTAAAAAATTAGAAATACGAGACTTAACCCAGCTAACCACCACCGGCGGGCTACGTAGGCATTAGACGGCGAACGGCGGCCACCAGCGGCAACTTGCCTCCCCAGGTCCGCCTAGTGCCCTGGGGTATTTTTTAGAAAAGGGAAAATTATTATCTGTAAATCAAAGACAGAATTTGAAAAAAGTATCCTTTTATGTGAAACATTCTAAAACAAGTTATGTGATATATTATTAGTAATACTTAGTGGTGATAACCCGGCTACTTGCTTTTAAACTCCGTCCCCCCGCTGGTGAATTTGAATGCCCCCAAGAAAATATTAAACGGCTACACTCGGGGGGAAAATGTTTGGGGTATTTAGATAGTGATCTGTCCTCGTGCAGCCCTTGGGGCATGTTTTCTGTGTTCTGGGTACAGTTAAATTTGTTGCTCCCGGAGGTCAGATAAACTTGAAAAAAAAACAAATTTAAAAACCAAAAAAAGGCTTTCCCTTTGCTTTTGAACAGCCTTTTGCCTCCGCATTACTCCCCGAAATTTAAATAACCGTGTAAGATTAGGGGCATGAAAAAC
>JACEEZ010007498.1:0-7500 GCA_016584305.1 Chionoecetes opilio
ACCCCTTTCGGGGGGAAATGGTCTTTTTGGCCGGGGGCCCCGGCGCCCAATGGGGGTTGCGGGCGGGGGCCCGGGGTGGGCTGCAGGCCCCACAATTCTTGGCCATACGGGACCAGCTCCCCGTCTGCTTCAGGCAGTTATAAAATTTCAGTGGGGGAGTAGGAGGCTGTGAGGGTGTACCGATTAGGAGGGAACCCTGACGTCACGCAGTCCCGTAGGCGGGGACGAGGGTCTGTCGTACTGCGGTCGGAGTTCCTGGATGTCCTATCGGCTTTGGGTGGCGGATCAAGGTGTGAAGGGTCCGATCCGGGTTTGAGGGCGTTGAGGACACGACGCCCCTGAGGTGGCTGCGGCTTGGGCGCACAATCTCGCCTCGGGCGTGGGGCGGCTAACTGGGCGGACAGAGCATCGGGGATGCAGAGTGCTTCCCACACGCCACAGGCTGTAAAAAAGGTAGGGCAAAAACCCTTCCCCTTTGAAGCGTTGGAGGCGAGGGCTCAACCCGCGTTCAAGGTGTGATGAAAATCGGGACAAGGGCGATGGTCCGTCATCAACGTGAAGCTCTGTGGGCCCTATTAAGAAGGCCTGCACTTCGATATCCCCAGGCTGCGGCGAGCAGTTTCTAGTTAAATGGGGGCGTAGGGGTCTCGGCGTCAGCGGGGAATTTTGAGCCACACAAATTTGATCTTTTGTTTGATTTCATGAATTAAGAAGTTTACTTAGTTTTTTTTGGGGGATGGAATTGGATCTACTTAAATTAAGTGACCCTGTGTAAAGATTTATGAAGTAATGTCTCCCAGGATGTTATCCCCTAACAACAAAAACCTACTAGATAACTGACATGTGAACTTTAATTTGATCATTAGGGCCCCTCCATCCGGAAAAAAAATGAAAAAAAACTGTATTCTAACACGGACTTAACGGATCATTTTCCACTTTACTCAAAATTTGTTCGAAAATTTTTTTGAAATCCACAGCTATACCAAAAGGGTGCCTGTCTGAGATAAACATAAAAAATTTTTTAAGGGTACAGCAAATAAAAAATTGGATACAGTCTTAGTATAATGACCCAAATGAGGTTTTGATAAATTTTAGTCTATACAATAAAAAAACTTCTAAAATGTTTTCCACTAAGAAAGGTTAAGTTTAAATTTTATAAATAAACATTTTAAAGTCCTCTATTACTTGGGTTTACGAAACAGTATCCGAGAAAAGCACAGATGGAAAGTTTGGCTGCCAAATGGCCTTTAACATATGGACCTGATATAGAAAATACAGGAAAAACCCCTTAACCCTTTGCGTTTTGCCAAAAAAATTATCATAAAGATCAGTTAAAACTTAGAAAAGGGAAATTTTAAAATCAACTGGACTTTATAAACAATTTGAGGGCAGGAAAAAGGCAGACACAGTAATGAAATAAAACTGAAAAAAACATTGATCTTGCTGCAAATATTTTTCAATAATCATTTTTTGAAATACCAAAAAATTTAAATACCCCAATGACATTAATTAAATTTCTCACAAGCAATTTTTTAATAACCCTGCAGAAATGTCATTGTATTTGTATCCATTTCCCAAAGAGAAGTTCAAAGCACCTTAAGTCTCTGAAAAACAAGCAGCAGGCTATGTGACCCCCCCCAAGTCCCTCCGACACACAGCTCAGTACATTGATGTCCCCCCTATATGTATTAAACCAGTTTTTTTTAAGGGAAGGATGTTTCCCAAAATAAACTAAAAACAGCAAAAGAAATTTCCCATCCAAAAATCAGGCGAAAAAGGAGAGAAAACAATTATGACCAAAACATTTTTCCCTCAATAAGTAAATTGTTTTAAAATCTATGTAAAAAGATTTTGTGGATTTTTGGAAAAAATTTTTAAAATTTTTATTGAATATCAGTTTTGGGTTTCGCAAAAAAAATCAACGGAAAAAAAACAAAAGAAAGTTCAAAGTGAAGTGTAAATTCTGGAAAAGGGAAATTTTAGTTGTAGGAATATTTTTAGACTGTCTAAAACTTTTTACCATTAAACATAAAATATTATTTGATAAACTTGAAAAAATTTGGGGGCAAGAGGTTTAACCCCCTTAAACTATTCATAGTACTTTACAGACAGGAAACAAGCAGTGTTTTGTAAAACAATAATCACGTGAAAAGTACCAAAAGGGGAGGCCCCAGGGGTCAATTTTGGGGTCTTTTAAATTCTTGGGTTTTATTTAAAGATATTTTTAATGCCAGTTATAACTTCAGCTATGTTATCTTTGCAGACGACACAAATTTCTCTTTAAAAAATAGGGATTAGATCAGTTTCATGTTAAAATTAAAAGTGAAAGAGAAAAATACGAAATGGGTTTTTTTGCTAATAACTATCTGAAAATAAGAAAAACTAATTAAACTTTTTCAAAAACGTTCTGTGCTAATATTTTAGGTTCAGTTACCTTGGAGAAAATGAAAAATTTAGATATCACTTCATTTGATTTTTGGGTGTTATTATTGAGAAAAAATTTTAAAATTTGGGAAATAACATATACAATCTGTAAATTTTAACTTATCAAAAAGTGGGAATTTTATACAGGGAAATTTGGCACAATTAACGACGAAACTTTTCGAACATATACTATTTTTTATGTTACCATATATAATTTATGTTTTTTCGTTGGGGATGTACTTGGGCCTTTCCCCTGTAAAAGATGTTTTATTTCACAAAAAAAAATAATAAGAAAATTTGCTTTAAGGGCAAGTATGATCATAAGATTTTTTTTTTTTAATGATTAGGGGTTTTTGAAATTTTAGTTTAAAAAAAAATATTTTCTGTACTTTCAATTTACAATGGGAAAATGATGTAGTGATAGTAATAAATATTTAAAGTTTTTTCACCACTCAAGGACGCGGGGAAACCATATTGCCGAAGTCCACAACCACGAACAACATTATATAAACATACTGCATGTGTTGGTCCAATTTTTGGAACAATTTACCAAAAAAATTTTTAAAAGTATTAAAAAATTTTAATACATTTAAAAATAGACTTAAGACTTACTTTTTCCATCAACAGAATCAAAACATTAGGGATTAATATGAATATTCTTCACATCATTAGTATTTTCAGTAGCAAAATAGTTTTTTATGGTATCAATCAACTTGGGTAATTGTTATGGTAGTTAACATTTTTTTTTATTTGTAAATATTTTTTATTATTGCCGCCCTTCATATATTTAAAAATTTTTTGTACACTGTTCCTGTCCGCCAGGGAGCTGTTGCTCGGCGGACTAATGCTTAAGATCACTTTTGTATATAATTATATAATAAAAATGTACTTCTAAAGATATGGCAAAAAAACTAAACTAAACTAAACTAAACTAAACACTGAACGAGGCATGTGCGCCCCGGGCCCATAGTCTTGCAAAAAGGGCGGTAACCAAGCCCGTAGGGGCGAGAGGCGTCACTTTGAAGAAAAAACTGGAAGTGCGGGGTCAAAGTGAGCGAAAAGCGGCGGTCGAACCAGCGCCGTCTTGACACAAACTGAAGGCCTCGTCTGATCAGTTGTCCAAGTAAACGTTTTTTTCGGGCTCATCAGGGGGCGGAGTGGCTGGGCGGAAAGCGGCGATGGCTGGGATGAACTCTGACAGCTGGTTCACCAGGCCCATGAAGAGCGGAGGTCAGTCAAGTTAGCGGGAGTCGCGAAGTCCCGGATGGCACTGACTCTGTCCTCATCCGCGGCTACGCCCTCAGTGAGAGGTTATACCCGCAGAAACTCACACTAGGCGCGGCGCCCACAAAACTGGTTTTGTTAAGTGTGATCCCGTACTTGCGACATCTAGTGAGCATCTTGGTGAATACGTGGAGATGCGTGTGGAAGTCGTCGTCGAAGAGGAGAATGTCGTCAACCACATTAACGCAGTTATCTACACCCTGCACGGCCAGGTCGCCGCGGAGACAGTAAGCGTCCCCGGTAGCCGGGAAACCCATGGGGCCTCTGCAGGTGAAAGCGGCCGTATGGTGGATAAAGGTTGTCAGGTTGGTCGTCCTCGTGCAGTTCCAACTGCCAGCACCCGCACAAGGCGTCCGCTGTGGTGAAAAAACGCGCTAAACGGGTTAACACTGCGGACGGCGGTGAATGTAGTTGGGGCAGGATGGTCGGGCTTGACGATGTATCAACGTCGATGGGATGGGATGGTCGATGGGATGGGATGGTCGATGGGATGGGATGTGTCAACACTTGAGCGTTGAGTTTCGTCAAGTCAACCGTGATTCTCACGCCTTTATCCTTAGCCAGGGAGGGACTATTGGGTGACACCACTCTGAAGGGTCGTCACCGGCAGGCTTGATGATTCACTGACGTGTCATCGATTCAAGTTCCTCCTGAACTGACGCTGGAAAGCAAAGGGGAACCTGCCTCGGTGTGTGAATGGCGAATGGTACGGCTCCCTCCTTCACGGAATCCTCATGGGTTTGCCCACCATGGGTTTCAGAGGCGCCCGTTTTGAGATCCGCCTTGGAGAGAACACGTCCGGAAATTTGCGCAGAAAGTACGCCCGTGTAGGGGGACGGGGACGGGGTAGGAGGGGGGGAAGTCATCTCAGCACATCTGTTGACGTGCTTTACCTCCAATAGTGGCTTTGGGAAGGCAGGTGAAATGATAGCCATCTCCATGCAGTGGCCGTAGGAGAGGAGGGGCGTTTGAATACCCTCGTGCACCTGTATCTTGGCGGTACAAGATTCCCGTAGAGTCGTAAAGTAGCGTAAAAACATCCCACAGCAGGTGTCATTTTGGCCCATCCGCTGTCAGCGTAGTAGTGGACGGTAGAGGGCTGTAGGCTGCTGAGGGGGATGTGAAAACATTTGCAAGTATCTCGTGCCGATGGCAGTGACGTCAGCGCCTGTGTCTGGTAACACTGGGCCTTGAAGTAGGGCTCGCCGTGCACCAGGTGAAACCGCAGACCGGTGTCGTTGTGGGCAAGTGTCTGTTAGAGGGAATGTCTGTTTAGTCTTGGCACTTTAAGGTGAGACATCTGTTAGGCTACGGGCAGTTGCTGTATTTACGCCGTGGGGTGGGTGATACGCGACCAAGTTTAACGCGCCACCCCGGCCATCGTGGCTAGGCGTGTGCGGCAGGAAAACCCGTCGTAGTGGCCCGTCCCGGTGCTGAGGCGGCATTGGGCTGTCTTGGCGGGACACTTGCCAGTCCCCGCCCAATGACCTTGGACCCCGGCCGCAGTTGTAGCAAGACACAGCCCTGGCCGGACACTTTGGGGCCCTGACGCCCCGCGCAGGATTGGCAGGGTGGGGCAGGGCTGGGAACCACTGTTCTATGTGAGTCTTCACGCACTGACCTGAAGGTGGTTTTTGAGGTGAATGAGGCGTCTTGTCGTGGCGCTGCCTTTTTTGTAGGTAGACATGACGCGAAGCTGGCTTTGGGGACGAGGATATAGCGGAGGCTGTTTTGTTTTTTTTGTTTAGCAATTTTTACACTTAACATTAATTTTTTAGAATTTGATAATCTTTCTGGTATTACTTTTATTGTTTTGTTTCCTTGGTGTTTTACTTTTTAGTAACGTTGTTCTTACTTTCCTTTTTATGGGCTTATTATTTTTCACTTTTTGTTTATTAATGTTTTTCAGTGATAATTATTTTGAGATGAATATATTGTATAATTTTAGTTGAGCTACCTCTCAGTAATATAAACTATACTTGTATGTAAAGTTTTTTTGTGGACTACAGTTTAGGCGAATTATTCCATATATTTATACTGTTTCCAAACTTGATATTACGTTAAAAAGTTATGTATTTTATACAGTAATATGTATGCTGTTTTCAATAAATTTATCTATCTTATCTATCTATGACGGGTGGGTTCGAAGGGGAAAAAGGGAACAGGTGACCACGTCTTGAAGAGAAGCGCCTGTGGTCTAGGGAGATAAGGCGTTGAATCAGCTCTTAATCTCGCACACCCATCAGCAGAAACCATTTCAATTGGATCTCCGCGTACGTCATAGCGTTACCAGTTTCACAAGTTGGGCCTCCTCTGCCAGGGTTTTTCAGGTGTACGAAGAAATCGGAGAATGACTTTGCCGTCAGCCTGCTTACAACACAGGAGTTTTCGACGGCGTAGTGCTTCATTTCGTTGGCTCTTAAGTGGGACTGTAGGGTGTCAAGACCTCTGTCACAGTCAAGGAAAATGTCAAGTGCGATCCCTAGGGTATGTTTCTAGGATCCTTTGTACGTCCTTTGACACAGCCATCCGCAGCTGGATGAGTTGCTTATGTCGTGGCAGCCTGTGAATGGCTGGAGATGGTGGAGAAATCCTCCTACAGACGACGCCACTGCCGGAAAACTTGGAAGGAAGAATCAGCAGCAACGTCGGTGGGCTGTGGGCCACATGCCTGCCTGCGGAAGTCGCGACGGTGGGCGTGGCAGCCATAGGAGAGGCGGCGAGCCTCTGCGGTGGTTGTCGCGGGAGCCGCGACGTGGGTGACGGGCCGCGAATTTTTTTTTTCAACCTAAGTTTGCAAAAGTGGGAGGGGCATAGCGACGAAAGGGCAGGGTGTGGGTGGTGGCTAGGTGGTGGGTTTTCGCGCTCTCTCTCTCGCGAATAAAGAAAACAAATTTAAAGTAATCGTCCAGACCCAATTTTTTTTTGCCGAATTATGTTGAATTCAAAACACCTAATCCACCAAAAATAATTGATTTTCAGGCCTTATTTCTGTAAAAACACGACTTTTTTAAAAAGCGCGCGAAAAAAAAAAATCTTCCCTTCAACAGGGCTACGACTGTTATTGATGACGTCAGAACAGGGACGCCCGCAGACACTCTGTCTGACACCTGTCGGCAAATGTTATGATGAGCGATTGTACTTCGGTGTCAGACAGTGAATCTGTCGCTGTGACAGATCTAGAGTAGATGCTCAATCTGACACCGAAAGAAATGACGCTGGTCGCGTATACTATGAGGAAAACGAACCTCAGATTGTCATGGGATCCTATATGTTTGAGCCCGAGTACGAGGTGGATGAACAGGTGTTAGCAGAGCCTGAGGTTCAGCAGGAGGACCTGGCACTTCTCCAAAACATGGATTGGTAAATAAGGTTAAACCATGTGTGTGTGGGAATCAAAAATGAAGGTACTTTCGAGAAAACCCTTTTGGGTTTTGTTTTGGAGCTACAGTCAAACGTCATTACTCGGAAAACCACATACTAGCATTAACTACAGCATAGAGTTGGAAAATATGCGGGCGGGAAGGCAGAAAGTGTGACAGCCACACCACCACAGGGTCTCTCACCACAGGGCACGCCCACTCCACAACTGGTTTACTTGGTTTACTTGGTCTTGTTAAGAGGGAAAGCCTCATAGTCGTGGGGTCCACCACTGCTGCCAGTCCTGGCGTCCCTGTCTAACAGGGCCACCTGGTCTGGTATGGTGTTGGACTGAGTCACTGTCTTACGGGAGGGGCGCCGCCCTTGTCCAGCACACCCGTGTACACAGGCTCACCTCACACTCGTCGTCCC
>JACEEZ010007498.1:12500-16421 GCA_016584305.1 Chionoecetes opilio
GAAATAAAAAGAAAATTCAAATTTAATTCCCTCCATTTCCCTTACAAGGGATCACTAAATGAGTTTAGTATGAAAAAACAACAACTGAAATATAGAGAAACAGAAATTGGCTGTTAATCTTTCGCTACTATGCATTAATTTCGTGATGATCAAGACAATGAAGCATTCGCTGAGTGATGCTCCTTGTGTTCCCGCTAATGAAGGCAAAGCACTGCACGAGATGGTCTTTATAAACAGAGTAGTTCTTACACTTAACGCGGTGCACATTTATCTGACACCGGCGTGACCTAAGCAGCCACCGTCACTGCCACAGCGCCCCTGGTCAAGACAGGTCCCGGCGTGTTTATCATTGGCCTCAAACATTGAATTCAAAAAAAATATCTCCCGTGGTAACGGTACGGCGATGGATGCTGAATATTCAACGAAAAGTATCACCAGCAAATATTCATAGGGTCCACACTTTTTGTGTTTTCATCCTTTTGCATTTTTTTTTAATGAGGAGGCACCTCCTCCTCATTATATTAGCTTCGTCACTCAATGAATATTCTGCAATTTCCCACATGTTGTAAAAGACACCGTTTCTTCTGCTGTAATATCAGTCAGGTCAAGCAGTTGACGTGTGGCACAGGCCTGTGAAAGTATATCATTTGTAGTTGCTGAATTTTGTTCCACCGTGCAATGCGGTTTGAGGCCGATCACCACATTGGTCCTAAATTAATCTCTTGACGATCTGTTTTTAATGTAATGAAATGTCACACGTCGGGGTCACTTTGAAGGATCTTCTTTTTTATATCATATGGGAGTAGCAAAGGGCAGAAAAAGGTAACAAAAGGCCTACTGAATACCAATCCCCAAATACGTAGAAGACAGCGAGAGACTTCAAAGAGGGTGGGCCAATTTAGCTTGCGAGTTGTTTTCCCACTTCTTCCTTGAAAGAATTGAAGTCGTAGGAATATGCAAAAATAGAACCAGGAAAAGAGTTTACTATATAGGGAAAGGGATGAACACATAGCCATTCAGTTACTAATACAAATTGTAATACTCAAGTGTTATACCAAATCAATACCAAAGTCTCCATCTTGGCAATACTACTTCCTCTGCTACTACAGCGGCTATCACTACTACTACTTCTACTTTTCAAAACGTAGGTTGCGAGGAGACTTAATAGAATTGTGTACAATGTTCCATGGCTTCGATAATGTTAACATAAACGACTATTTGAATATTGATTAGACAAGCACTACTCGTAGTAATGGATACAAGATCATTGGTAAGTGATTTCGGTCACATGAAGCGAAGCACCTTTTTCTTTAATTAATAGAGTTGTTAATATTTGGCATTCTCTTCCAGCACAAGTAGTTAATAGTAACACGGTTGAGGCGTTTAAGAACAAACTAGATAAATACTTAGCATCATCTCCCCAACTCGATTACTTCGGCCCTACGTAATTATTATTTTTTTAGCTTTAGTTTAGAATATGTCTCTCCTTCAATCTTTCCTATCAAATTCCATGGCAGTTTTTCAATACTGTATGGTGTTTTTTTCTCACTTTTTTCATGCCGGCCTCGGCCAGAGGGAGAGGTGGGTGGGGAGGAACCTTCAACTTTGCTATTCTTTAACCTCTAGGACGTAGAAACTATAGTGGTAGAAAGTAGTCACACAGGGAGCCTCGTTTGGCCCAGTAGGATTGTTGCCGTCTGTTCTTCCTTTGTATTCCTTTGTAATACTACTACTGATGATAATAATAATATGATAATAAAGGTTATGATAATATTAACAACAAAACTAATGATAATGATACTAATGGTTTAAACAATGATAAATTAATAACAGTAATTTTTTTTTGAAATAATAATAATAATAACAATTGTAATGAAATAAAAATAAATAATAACAACAATAATAATAATAGCAATAATAATAATAATTATTATTATTATAAAAAAAATAATAATAATAACATTCATAATAATAATAAATAATATAATAAGTGATAATAATTAAAATAATACTTAAAGTAGTAATTATAATAATGATAATAATAATATCATTAACAATATTATTCCCAATAATATTGATAGTATAGTAAATGATAACAGTAATACTTAAAATAATGATAATAATAATAATAATAACTAAATGATAACAACATAAATAATAATGATAATATATATATTAATATATCTTTTATAACCATCATATCATATTCATCATCATATCATCATCATTGACATCACGATAATTTGGGATTCTCGCAGACTTGGAATTTTGGTATCCATATATTAGTTTTCAAAAATATTCATATCAAAAACTTTAAATATCCTCTTCCAAGCGTTATCTCTAAAAGTTCGGAACGCAGACTCTATTTTTTCTCTCCTTCAATTTGGAAGGAGATCTGGAAGAGGAAGTTTTTCATTTGTCTTTTTGGCGGGAGCGACGGATCGTTTGTCAGTCGCCTTGATGGGAAGGAAAACATCCAACTCACATCCACCGCGCTCAGTTTTTGCAGGGTTCCTCCCGCTTGTCTTCAATATTTTTGTTGCGTTGTCGATAATTGGGAAATTCTTTGCGGTATTACGCCGCACAATGAAAAGCTGAGGAGGAGGAGGAGGAGGAAGAGGAGAAGAGGAGGATAAATACGGAGGAGGAAAAAAAAAAGGAGGAAAAAAAAAGAGGATAAAAACGAAGAGGAATATGAAAGAAGCTTCCTTCTAACAGCAAAGACCAATTGGTCCTAACTGCTTGAATGTACCACACTACCTAAGACCACAAGGATCAGGAGAGTTAAGAAGGCTTCTCCCTATTTCTACCCCCTCCAGTCAAAGGTGGCCGGAAAAGAAGAGAAACCATATTATATTGAAAACAAACTTGAATTTAGGAGAGAATAAAGTACTGCATAATCTACCACTAACTCTACTGTGTATGAGTGTATGTGGGTCGGCACTGTGTGGGTGTAAAAAAGAGGTGCGGCCCGCCTTGCCTGCCGCTTTCTAGGTAGGTAGCGGTCAATCAGGCCCCAGCAACGCTTAAACCACAGAGGTAATGTGCTTTCTCTTTCGGGACGCCGTACATTGGTCATTCCCTGAAGCGTGCACTAGACCTTTTATATTTTATTTCCCAATGATGGTATATAGCAGGCGGAGCCACACACACATAATATATATATATATATATATATATATATAGATATATATATATAATAAAAATATATATATATATATAATATATATATATATATATATATATATATATATATATATATATATATATATATATATTTTATATATATATATATATTATATATAATATATATATATATATATATATATATATATATATATATATTTTATATATATATATATATATATATATATATTTTAATATATATAGTAAAGCACAGCCCGTCACATGCCCAAAGTGGAGGTAGTGACTGTTAACTTGGGTCTATCTGCACCCGTGTTTATGGAGAGAGTTTTAATTTGTGGTGATAAGTGTTGTCATAATGTAGACATTATGTAGGAGTACAGGCAGAGTGTGGAAATCAAGAGGATAATAAAGAGTAGGTGAAAGAGGAGGAGGAGGAATAAAGGTGGATTTACATAGGATTACATAGGAATAACAGACACCAGGAGACCTATTGGTCCATTACGAGGGTATCTGCTGAACTACATACTACTAACTATCAACTACATGTAAGAAAACAGTTTGGAAAATGATACCATGTCCCTAAAGAAGATAGGAACATGGACGTTTCGTATGAAGAATGATAGGTATGAAATTACTAACTAAACTCAACTACACTAAATATCGTCCGGGGGCAAATATGAATTGCAGGGCACTATCAATACCATTTACTTACAGTGCTAGCATGTATAAATACTAACGTACAACTCCAACTGTGACATGAAAATTCACCTTAAT
>JACEEZ010007500.1:0-28909 GCA_016584305.1 Chionoecetes opilio
TTCCTGTTATTATTGTGATCAATCAGATACGAAAGCCTTGAAGTGCAACGAGTCGACGCGGTGAAGTGGCAATTGTTTTGATTCAATCTCCCCGCCACAATCTCCCCGCCACCACTATCCCCGCCGCGGCGTGTCCGCCTCCACAATTTAACCTACATTGTCGCAGCAACAGCTGTTTCGTCGGCATTCTTTATTCTTCGTTTTTCCAGGCATGTGCTTATTGTATTTTGACCAGCGTTTGCCAGACGCAGCAGTACTGCTTAGAAAACATGTAGGAACACTCACCCAAATTTTACAAGTGCCACACAATATATATGTCAAAAAATATATTAAGCTTTGCTACTCAGGCGAGTAATTTTGCATTAATTGCTATTAGAGAACGTTCAACTCGTATGCATGTCAGTCCATATAATTTATAGAACATAAGAACTATATTTTGTTGGTATTCAGATGCGGTGCATCAATGTTTATCGCGAAATTAATTTTATGAAAAATATTAGGCGCTGAGCCAAAAACCACAGTAGACCAACCTTTGAGTTAAACTGCCAGCGACCACTGGCATTTCTTTCTCGAGTTTTCAGATCATTGGAATTGAGGAAACTTTGATTAGGGTGATGGGTAATGCGTGAGTGAATGGGTGGGGTCATGGGTGTGGGGTGATGGGTGGGTGAAATGGGTTTGGGGTTGATGGTTGGGGGTGATTGTGAGGGAATAGGTTGGGGGGTGATGGGATGGGGGGGTGATGGGTTGGGGGTGATGGTTGAGTGAATGGGTGGGGGGTGATGGGTATGGGTGAGGAATGGTAGGGGATACATACATTTTCTCCACCATTATTTCATTTCCAAGAAAGTTAGAAGGGGGCTATCCTGGAATGTCTGTGTTCTCTGTGAGAGTCTGGGTTCGGCCCACCAAATAGCCCTCACGCAGGAGCTAGCCCAAAAGGCCGCCCGGATGGCGCTTGCGATAGTATATATAATATAAGCGAAAGTTGTGTGTGTCCTGTCTGTCTGTCCTGTCCGCGATGGGTGCCGCCCCCTGTGGCGGAATCCCATCTATGGCACAGTTTTGGAACCAGCTCGACCAGGGGAAGGTTTTAAGCCCATCTTAGGGAGTGAATCCATCACTTTGTTTTTTTTTATTTTTTAGAAGCCTATTAGCGATAATTGTGGGAAAAAATATGTTGCGTCGATAATTGAGGAAACCTTGATGTAGGGTGATGGGTAATGGGTGAGTGAATGGTGGGGTGATGGGTAATGGTTTGTGGGGTGATGGGTGAGTGAATGGGTGGTGGGTGATGGGTTGTGGGGTGATGGGTGAGGGAATAGGTGGGGGGTGGATGGGTAACTGAGGTGAGTGAATGGATGTGTGTGTGATGGGTAATGGTGGAGTGAATGGTGGTGGTGGTGATGGGTAATGGTGAGTAAATGGTGGGGGTGATGGGTATGGGTTGAGTGAATGGGTTTGGGGTTATTAGTGTAAGGGTTGGCGTTAATAGACATTTCTATTCTATTTCTTTTTCCTACATCCATAACTACATCCATGATTTTCGGGAAAGTTAGAAGGGGGCTATCTGGAGAGTCTGTGTTTTTTGGTGGGCCTTCGGCCCAACCAAACACAGGTGGTGGGCCGAAGGCCCACCAATACCCTCCGCAGGAGGCCAAAAAGGTTCGCCCGGAGGAAGGCTTTGTCGGCTAGTATATTATATATATTTGTTTTCATGGCAGTGTGCTTTCTCTCGCAAAGCAGCTGCATGTTGTACGGAAATATCGATGTCAAGTGCCCTGACTGCACATTAGCACAGGGGCCTTGTACATATGCGGGTTATAGTGGGCGGCCAGGGGGGTGATTTTTTTTATGTTGCACACCCCCTTGTGTAAGCGGCAACCGCCTCAAGTTGTTCTAGGGGTCTAGCTGAACCTTTTTAAGCGTGTCTGCCAAGTGTACACGTGTGCTTTGGAGATCATAGGTACTTGCTGAATATGATGGTACCATCAAAGCCGAAATTTTTGCACTTTACCGACCTTGCTAATTTGAGGGTTTAGGTCGCAATATGACTCTAGCTTCCAAATAACCGAATAGACATGATAGATACTCCAACTAATTATGTGACAGGGAATTTATTTTGTAATGCAAGAATATAGAAACAATATTTTGTTATGAAACATATATGAACATTAATGAACATTCCTATATACACGACTTATGCCTATACTAGTTGTGTGATATTGAGCTATAACCTAATTTTTTCAAACCAATACATCATATATAACTAAGTATTTTGTATGGGTACTCGTGTTCCTGGTATAAGCAAACATACCTTATTCTGTAAAGTCCTTCTGAATGATACACTATTTCCGAATAGGTCATATCATAGTAGTGAATAATCACAATCAATAGAACTGTATCCTTTCAGCGAATAATTGTGTAACTTTAATGAAACTATCTTAACTTAATCAGTGATACAACAGTAGAAAACCAATCACATTGACCTATCTTATTGTTTTTACAGTTATTAATATGAATGTATGGTGACAATACCAACATGTCTAAGCATATATACCATGTACATATATAGTTGTAACATAAATATCATTACCACAGGTCAAGGAACTGGAATGAGATTCCTTTGAACAGATTTATTTTTTATTTACAATGTTTACTCTGGATTGTCTTATTTCTGTTTCAGATTCACTTTCATCAGAATCCAAGTTTTCCAGTGTTTTTGCATTGTTTTTGCATTTACAGGCAGCGAATACCTGTCATAAGATTGCGACGTTTACATGAACACCGAAGCAGTTGAGCCGCTTTGTTTTGCAGCAACATGGCAGGACACTAGCTCTTTGGCCACACTGTAAGGAACCGGTAAGCGTCATTAATGTCGTACAAAATTGCCATTTTGGATGTGCCATCCATTCCTCAGGTGATGGAAGCTGTGGATTTGGTTTCCCGGAGGCAATGCCCATACCATAGTCTTGTTATGGCAGCTTCGAAGGATGTGGAGATTAAGGGGCATCGCTGGTGGGGTGGAGAGTTTGCTCGGGTCGGCTTTCTGGTGAAACTGCTCGCCCTAAGGATGATCGATCGAACTGCTCTCGTCCTTCGGACTGCGACGTAGAGGTTTCGCGCACACGAATTGTTCTACGGGTCTGGTTTTGTTCACGGAGACGATCTCATCCCCATTTTCTGATATTCTCCGGTGAGTAGGTGTCCAGGTTTAAGCATTACTGGCAACGTTGATTTTTTTCTTCCCAAGTCCATGGACTGACTAGTGCGGTCGCAACCAGGTCAGAGCGTGATTACCGGTAAGCCTCATAATCCCAACATCTTCAATGCAAGCCGTCTCGAAATAAGATGTATTGGTACATATCTATGCTTCTATGTGTTACAAGAACTGATCCAAACATTTAGTGCAAGGTTATGGTGTATAGCTAAGACGCAGGCCTCATATCACGACTGGACAATTACTGTTTTACTCCATATCCGTGACGGTGGTGCATCAGATCCATGCAAAACTCAGTCTCGTGTCTGCCTCTTCCTGACTGCGACATCAAGTGTCGAACAATGCCTTGTTCGTTACGATATGACATCATCGTCCGGAGACCGGACCACCTCTCAACAAGTTCGCTGCCGCTGAGTACTGCATAGCCTTTATAGTAGCTGACCAGCGGGAGATAATCTAATGATATTGGTCTTGTTCTCTTCCAGTGTTATGAACGATTTCCATTTCTAATGGAAGTTTAATATTTTCGGCATCTATAATGCGCGAACTTTGCGAGTTTTTTCCAGCTCGTCTCTCTCTAGTGGCCTGCTTGATTGAGCTAGTCCTTGTACGTGTCAGCCCACATCCACTCGCGTACAATCAATCATTCAATTGGCAGGATACTGGATGCAAAGTGGTCTGCATAATCTTCCCGAAGTTTTGGGCGCCCTTTGGTTTTTGTAGAGCTTGAACTATTCCTATTGCATCAATCAATGTGCAGGTTTTTTAACCATTTGGATGGAAGATCTGTTCTCGAGCCACGTGTCTCCCATAATGTGACTCGTTTTAGATTTATCAGTCGCATGAAGCTGGCTGGTCGAGCGATGCCTAGGGAGTGTCACAGAATAGAGCTCATATTTCAATAGGTTGGAAAAGATTTGATTTCTCGACCGCAGCTTAGCCGCTGATTACCTTTGGCACTGTGGTATTCTTTCTGTCATTTTTTTACAACTGCGGACCGGCTGGTGCCTTCTTGATTCCGTTGTAATTGAATGAAATGCCTTGGAGTTGTTCTTCTGTGATTGATCATAGAAGTTTAAACAGATGGATTTGGGGACCGAGTCTGATTTTGCAACTGTTCTACTATAATTTCCGACGCTTGTCGTGGCAGTCATCAAGTCATCTTTGATATCAATTTCGGATGCCACATCATTGGTCGAAATGCAGATGAGTTCTCTTGTTCACGCCCCAATGGATTGAACGCATCTAACTGATTCATCAACTTCTGAATATCCGCCTTCATCTCGCTTAGTTCTTGCAGCCAACCGGTTTCTATGCGTTGTGGATAGACTAAGTCGTCATTCCAGGCCAGCCTAAACGAGCATCATCACTCAGTCGAGCACGTTCGCTGCCGGTGAGTATCCATCGGTTTCGAGCTGATTCGGTGCGTGTTGTGCCCACAAGACCTCCAGAAACTTTACACATCTTGTGTGACAAATTCAAGTGCCTGATCGGTTTGGGACTTGTTTAAACTTCTGAATGAACTATGTTTACTACAAAACTTTCCTTGCATGACTCAGCGTGTACAGTAGGTGATGGCCTGGTCATCGAGTTGCTCCATGTCCATAAGGTCCCTGTTCCCCAACATGGTGTAGTTGAACATGGGTCGTACACTGCTAGAAGTGGACGAACTTCTTTAACTTTCGATGTGGAGGAGCCAATTTCCATCGCGTTCAGCCCTGATAAAGCACGAGGATACTGTTGTAAATCAATGTATCCATATCCACAAGCATGAATGTAGATTTTCCCGTTGGTCGTGGATGCAGGTCCTCAAACTCATTTATGAGTCTTGGAGTAATGATACGGCTTGAGAAGTGGTAGATTTTATTATGGCTTCCGTTATTGTCATCAAATGCTGTACGTTATCATGTCCAGTGTCTCATTCAAGTCAGACATATCTGTTGGGGTGTTGTCCACCCTCCAACAATTGGTACGCCTTCCATAGCGTCTCCACAGAGACTCTGTTCTCAGTTTGTTGTGCGAGGACAGCTAGGTTCCCAGCTCTTTGCCTTCCATAATCTGTTTCGTGTTGTTTCCCCGTGTAGACTCCAGACTCAGACAGAATATCGCTAGGGCAGAATCCTTTGAAGTGTTGACCTAGGCTTTCAGTAATTCTACCGATATGGAATCCCCCTAGTCTTACGGTGACATTGCCGGAACTGTTCTGGATTATGCCACAGAAGCTCCTTGGCCTTGCAATACCACAGCCTCGTCAAATGTCACTACAACCGTGTCCTGTCCGAGAAACTTGACGATTGCTTGGCAACGCATGAGCACTGTTGCGATTGTTCCATCTCGTGAGCTGTGTGCAGGGATGATCGGTTAGATACCCTCCAATCCTCTGAGGATGGATGCGAGTCGAGACTTTTCGGTTGAATATTGTCCCATTCTGTCTGGTTTTTCTGACATTCATCGTCTGCTATTCCTTGCGCATAACCAAGTGATGTCTAATAGTTTCGGTTTGCTTGTCCCAGACGTTCGGATGACATTTCCAGTTAGTTCCGTGAACAAGCTGGAGATGGCCGCTGTGGTCCAAGCCTGCTGACTGTAGCTGATTAAGTTCCACCGTACCTGCTTTTGAGTGACTTTTTGTTTGCCAATCGATTATGCACTATTAGTTTATTGTCTGCAACCGGTCCTCTCTGAACAAGCAGCCATTTGAGTTACAGAATGTACCCTGTCCGATCCGATTTTCTTCAGATATGTCGAGATTGTCACGAAAATGCACAGATCGGCCATGTCATCGATCTAGGATGCACCACAGTTCCCAGCTTCCTGAACCTTTTCAACTGGGAATTTTGGCAATTTTTTTTTTATTTTTCTAATTACTCAAAAAGTCTGAGTTTACATTATAAAGGTAATGAAATAGCAAAATTAGAGCTGCTACAGATCTTCCTTTTGAGCTCTAACCAAAAATATCTAGTTGGCAATAATTGCGAATATACAAAGTTGTATTTTTTTCTTATATTCTGTTCTTTTGCTTATATAAAGTTTTCTTATATAGCAATTCTAAAGTGTTCATGTCACTTCAACTTTGCTTTATTTTGGCTTTATTCATAGAAACTTCGAGTGGTAACTTGAAGTAATCACACAGGCAGCCCCGGTTTGGCCGGTAGTGCTGCTGCTGTCTTGTGTCTTCCTTTGTATTCCCTCCTCCTCACTCCTCCTCCTCATGTGGACTTGATTATAGTGGAGCAAGGAATCTGATCATAGATATGCATGAAATAGTTGTTGTTGTCCTTGGTTGAGTGAATGGGACGAGCCATAAAAAGGCGAAAAGATTTTTTTTTTTTTCCATTTTCCAACTAAGGCTCCACTCAGAGCTCATTCTTTGCACATATATAGTGGATAAATGTCATGATATGCCCAGTAAAAATGAACATTCGGTCAATAATTAACTGAGAATAGAGGTAAACAAAAGTTGTACAATAAATACAAATTGTAAGAGTTACCGCTCTCTTTTTGTTTACAGTACCCATACCGGGACGAATGGAATAAAGACAAACATTTCCGAAGATAACAGTGTATCTTTTAATGTTGATAAACGTTTTTTGATAAGAGGGAAATTACACTCTGGAAAAGTAAACTTTTCCCCCGAATATGCCCCGGGGTTTTGACAAGACACGCGCGCCTCGATAATGTCCCTCCGTTGTACCCACCCAGCCCCTTCGCTGATTCACGCCTGGGTGAAAAAAGGCCTTGCGTGACAGGGCCCTTTATACCCCTAACGTTTAGAAGAAACTATGAAAAACGATTGGGGGCAATATCCCGGTATATCACAATAAATAACCTCTTACTCTTCTATTTAATAAGATTATTAAATGTAATGTAGCTACTAGAGAGTTCAAATTATTCTAAACCGAGGATTTTTTCTACGTCACTTGTTGTGGGAAAAAAACAGCTATATATCACCGATAATTAGCTAATAGCATTGAAACACTACGTTTTATATGGGTTTATAGCAATATGATAAGTAAAACACTTGTATATGATAGCAAGTAACGCTACAGTTTACAAGAAACTATGAAAAACGCTTGCATATACCGTTATATCACAATAATAACCTCTATACTCTTCTATTTAATAGGTTTAATGTAATGTACTTATTATAGGTGCAAATTTTCTAAAAAAAAGGATTGTATACTTCAATTTGTAGGAAAAACAGCTATATACACCGGCTAAAACTAGCTAAGATCATTGAAAACACTACTTTTATAGGTTTATAGCAATTCTGAAATAATTAAAACCCTACTTGTATAAATACAATAACTGCTCCGGTTTTACAAGAACTATGAAAGAACAACATGCAATATAACCGTTATAATCACAAGAAATAACCTCTACTCTTGCTATTTAATAGCTTATGTAATTAAGCTACTTATAGGAGGTTCAAATTATTCTAAAAACAGGATTTGTATACTTCATTTGTCAGGAAAACAGCTATATATCACAGATAACTAGCTAATATCATTGAAACAACTACATTTTATGGGTTTTAGGAGAGCAAATATTATAATTAAACTACTTTGTATATTACAATAACGTAACTAGTTTACAAGAAACTATGAAAAACGCTTGCAATATACGTTATAATCCCAATAAATAACCCTCTTACATCTTCAATTTATTAGCTATTTATGTAAGCTATTTATATGTCTGCAAATACCCACAACTTCTAAAAGAGGATTTTATACTTCAATTTGTAGGACAACAGCTATATATTTCACCGATAAATGCTAATATCATTGAAAAAAACACTACATTTTGATGGGGGTTTATAGCAATATGATAAGTAAAACTACTTGTATATATACACTACCCGCTACAGTTTAGAAAAACTATGAAAACGCTTTGCTATATACCGTTATATCACATAAATAAACCTCTTACCTCTTCTATTTAATAGCTAATGTATGTAATCTCTTATAGCTGCAAATTATTCTAAAAAAGGATTTTTATACTTCATTTGTAGGAAAACAGCTATATATACTGAATAACTAGCTAAATCATTGAAAACACTACATTTTATGGGTTTATCAGCATATAATAAAAAAAACTACTTGTTATAAATAAATACGCTACAGATTACAAGAAACTATAAAAACCGCTTGGAATTACCGTATATCACAATAAATAACCTCCTACTCTTCCTATTGTAATAGCTTTAATCGCTAATTGTTAGCTACTTATAGCTGCAAATTAATTCTAAAAAAAGGATTGTATACATCAAGTTTTGTAGGAAAACACTATATATCACCGATAATAGCTAATAATCATTGAAAACACTACATTTTATAGGTTTATAGTCAATCTGATAAGTAAAAACTACTTTTTATATATATTACAATAAGGGAACCAAGGAAAAAAGAAACCCGCTACAGTTTAAGAAGAAAACTCTGAAAAACGCTTGCTCTATACCGTTATATCACATTAACTAACCTCTTACCTCTTCTATTTGATAGCTTAATGTAATGTAGCTACTTATAGCGTGCAAATATTCTAAAAAAAGGATTTTATCTTCAATTTGTAGGAACACAGCTAAATGGGTCACTGAAACATAGCTAAAATCATTGAAAACACTAAAAAAACATTTTATGGTTTATAGCATAAATAAGTAAACTACTTGTATAAATATAATTACGCTAGAGATTTTTTAAAACAAAAGAAACTATGAAAACGCTTGGAATATACGTTATATCACAATACATTTACTCTTCTCTTCTTTTATTAGCTTAATGTAATTGTAGCTACTTATAGGTGCAAATTAGTTCTAAAAAAAAGGATTTGTATACTTCAATTTGTAGGAAAACCAGCTATATATCAACGATAAATAGCTAATAGCATTGAAACACTACATTTTATAGGTTTTATAGCATATGAACCAGTAAAACTACTTGTAATATATACAATAACGCGACAATTTACAAGAAAACAGAAAAACGCATTCAATAACCGTTATAATCCACAATAAATAACCTCTTACTCTTCTATTTAATAGCTTAATGTAATTTAAAGCTACTTAATAGGTGCAAATTATTTCTAAGAAACAGGATTTAATAACTTCATTTGTAGGAAAACAGCTATATATCACCGATAAATAGCTATATCATTGAAAACACTACATTTTTTATGAGTTTATAAAGGCATATAATAGTAAAACTCTTGTATATTCTATACAATACAACGCTACAGTTTCAAGAAACTATGAAAAACGCTTGCAATTACCGGTTATATCACACATAATAACCTCTTACCACTTCTATTTAATAGCTTAATGTAATGTAAGCTACTTTATAGGTTCAAAATTATTTCTAAAGGTGGCGGTATGTTTATCATAGAGGAGAGACATGTTCACATCTGATTTGGGTAAGTGAAAACGAAGATATATCTCACCGATAAATAAAGCTAATCATGAAAACACTACATTGTTGGGTTTATGAGTCAATAGTGAGATAAGTAAACTCTTGTATAATATACAATAACGCTGGACAGTTTGAGAACACAGAGCACAGTCTGAAAACGGCATTAGCGATATACCGGTTTTAATATCGAGAGACTATAGCCTAGCAAACCTCTTACGTACGTTTTATTTATAGTCTTTATAATGTATTATATCTAGCTTATAAGTTTGCCGATTATTCTATGCAAAGACGAGTTGATATACTACTTCATTTATTTTGAAAACACAGCTGCTATTCGGTCCAGATAAATAGCTATATCATAATCACAGAACACTACATTTTATTGGGTTTATACAAATAGTGATACAATAGGCAAAACAACTAGCGTGAGTATATTTATACCATAACCGCTACGTTTAACCAGAAAACTATGAAAAACGCTTGACAATGCAGAGTGCCGTTAATAATCACATAATAACACCTCTTTACCCTTGTATTTATTAGCTTAATGTAAATGTAACTATTTATAGGCTCTATACAACAACTATTCTAAAAAGGGGATTGTTAAATACTCCAAGAAATTTGTAGGAAAGGGCATGTATTTCATCAGATGAATAGCTAATATCATTGAACAACAAGCTACATTAATATATAATCAGTTTATGCGGGTCAATCTTAGAATCATGACGAAGACTAACTTAGTATATACTAAGCAGAGTAGGAAAACAGACTACAATTTTACACTGAAACTAGTGAAAAACAGCATTGCAAGAGACAAGGCTTTATATCGACAATAAATTAGGCCAGTCGTTACTCTTCTATTTACGATAGCTTAGAATGTAAGAGAATGGAAGGGCTACTTAAATATGGGTGCAAATTATTCATAAACAACAGAGGAGTTTTCTACTTGCTAAATTTGGATAAGACACGATACATCTCCACTGAGAAAAACAACTGGCTAAAAATACGATGGAAAAAACTACATTTTAATGGTTTTATAAGCAATATTAAATAAGTAAAACTACTTGTATATATAACAATAACGCTAACGAATTTACAAAATGAAAACGTAATGAAAACGCTTGCAATATAACCGTTATATCACAATAGAGAATAACCTCTTACTCTTCTGTTTGATGCTTAGATGGGATAATATTATAACGCTACTTATCATGTACAAATTATCCTAAGAAAGAAGATTTTTATACGTCAATTTGTTGGACTAAAGCAGCCATCATCACCGTATAATAATCTCAATATCATTGGAAACCTACTTTTATGGGTTTAATACAATATAAAAGTAAAAATACTTGTATAATAGTACCATAAACGCTACGGTAATGCAAAGAAACTATGAGGCGCTTGCAATATACCCGTTATAGATCACAATTAAATAACCTAGCAATGTGCTCCTTCTGTTATACAGGAGTAAGCTGTCATGTTGATGTAAAGGAGCTACTTCTAGGTCCCGATTATTCATCAAAACGGAGTAGATTTTATAACTTCAATTTGTATGAAACACAGCTTATAAATCACCGAGTAAAATGACAAGCTAATTAATTGAAAACAACTACATTTATGGGTTTAGTAGCATATGAATAATAAACTACTTGTTAAGTAGGCACGGGGGGACTCGGGCGCTACTGGATGTTTACACAAAGGAAAAACTATGAAAAACCTTGCAATATACCGTTATAAAGAGTACCAGAGATAAATAACGCTGCTTAACGTTTTCTTGATTTATAGCGTATTAATTAAAATGCGCATGCTACTTATATCATATCACATTAAGTTACTACGGCACGAAGAGAGATTTTATACTTACGACTTTGTGTAGGACAAACAGACTATTATATCACTGATAACTACCTAAAATCATTCAAAACACTACATTTTATTATGGTTTATAGTAAATGATAATAAAACCTACTTGTGAATACTATACATAACGCTACAGGTTCAAGAAACTAATGAAAAACGCTGCAATATACCGTTATATCACAATAAATACCTCTTACGCATTCTATTTAATAGCTTAATGTAATGTAGCTACTTATAGGTGCAATTATTTCTAAAAGAGGATTTTTACTTCATTTGTAGGAAAACAGCTATTATCACTGATCCTAGCTAAAATCATTGAAAACACTACATTTTCTGGCTTTTATAGCAATAATAAGTAAAACTCTTGTATATAACAATAACGCTACAGTTTAGAAGAAACTATGAAAAACGCTTGCAATTATCCGTTTATATCACAAATAATAACCTCTTACTCTTCTTTTAAAATAGCTTAATGCACTGTAAGCTACTTATAGGTGGGCAATTATTCTAAAAACCAAGGATTTTATCCTTCAATTTTCTGGAAAACAGCTATATATCAGCCCGATATCGCTTAATATCATTGAAAAAACGCTACAATTTTATAGGTTTTATACAATCTGATAATGTAAAACTACTTGTATATATACAATACCGCTAAAAAAAAAGCAGTTTAGAAAAACCTAAATGAAATGTTAGCTATATACCGTTATAATCACAATAATAACCTCGTACTCTTCTATTTAAGGAGCTTAAATGTACTGTAAGCTACTTATAGCTGCCAAATTATTCTAAAAAAAAAGGAGTTTTAGATACTTCAATTTGTAGGAAAACAGCTATATATATCACTGATAACTAGCTAAAATCATTGAAAACACTACATTTTTATGGGTTTATTATATAAAATAGATAAGTAAAACTACTTGTATATATACATAAACGCTACAGTTTACCAAGAAACTATGAAAAACTCTTGCAATATACCGTTCTAATCACAATAAATAACCTCTTACTCTTCTATTTTATAACTTAATGTAATGTAAGCTACTACTTATAGGTGCAAATTATTCTAAAAGAGGATTTTATACTTCAATTTTGGTATGAAAAACAACTTTATATTATCACCGATAAATAGCTAATATCATTGAAAACACTCATTTTATGGTTTTTGGGTAGCAATATGATAAGTAAAACTAACTTTATATATAACAAATAACGTTTACAGTTTAGAAGAAACTATGAAAAACGCTTGCAATATACCGTTATATCACAATAAATAAAACCTCTTACCTCTTCTATTTAATAGCTTAATGTAATGTAAGCTACTATAGGTCAAATTATTATAAAAAGATGATTTAATACTTCAAATTTGTAGGAAAACAGCTATATATCACTGATAACGATGCTAAAATCATTGAAAAACACTACATTTTATGGGTTTAGCGCAATATAGTAGGTAAAACGATTTGTATATATACAATAACGCTACAGTTTAGAATAAACTATGAAAAACGCTTGCAATATACCGTTATATCACAATAAATAACCTCTTACTCTTCTATTTAAAAAGCTTAATGTAATGTAAGCTACTTATAGGTGCAAATTATTCTAAAAAAAGGTTGTATAACATCATTTGTATGAAACAGCTATATATCCCGCTAAATACTAATATCCATTGAAAACACTACTTTTATAGGTTTTATAGCACTCTGATTAAGTAAAACTACTTGTTATATATACAATACCGCTACAGTTTAGAAGAAACTACTGTAAAACGATTGCTATATACCGTTATATTCACATAAATAAACTCTTACTCTTCTATTTAATAGCTTAATGTAATGTAAGCTACTCATAGCGCAAATTAATTCGAACAAAAAGGCTTTTTATACTTCAATTGTAGGAAAACAGCTATATAGTCCTGATAACTAGCTAAAATCATTGAAAACAGCTACATTTTATGGTTTTATAAGGGCAATATGATAGTTAAAAACTTCTTGTATATAATACAATAACGCTACGTTTAACAAGAAACTATAAAAACGCTTGCAATATACCGTTAGATCACAATACATAACCTCTTTACTCTTCTATTTCATAGTTTAATGTAATGTAAGGCTTATTATAGGTGCAAATTACATTCTAAAAAAAGGATTGTAAATACTTCAATTTGTAGGAAAAACAGCTATAATCACCGATAAATAGCTATATCCTTGCAAACACTACATTTTATAGGTTTATAGCAATCTGATAAGTAAAACTACTTGTATAAATACAATAACGCTCCGGTTTAACAAGAAAACTATGAAAAACACCTGCAAGATAACCGTTAAATATCACAGAAATAACTCTTACTCTTCTATTTAATAGCTTAAGTGTAATGTAAAGCTACTTATAGTGCAAATTATTCAAAAACAGGATTGTATACTTTCAATTTGTAGGAAAACGCTATATATCACAGATACAGCTAATATGCCATTGAAAAACACTTACATTTTATGGTTAGAGCATATGTAAGTAAAACTACCTTGTATATAGTACAATAACGCTACAGTTTACAGAAACTATGAAAACGCTTGCAATATACCCGTTAATAATCACAATAAATAACCTCTTACTCTTCAATTTATTAGCTTAATTTATTAAAGCTATATATGTGCAAATTATTCTAAAAAGAGGATGTTATACTTCAATTTTTGTAGGAAAAACACTATATATCACCGATAAATAGCTGAAATCATTGAAAACACTACATTTTATGGTTTATAGCAATATGATAAGTAAAACTACTTGTTATATATAACAATACCCCTACAGTTTTAGAAGAAACTATGAAAAACGCTTGCTATAATACCGTTATATCACAATAAATAACCTCTTTACTCTTCTATTTAATTAGCTTAATGTAATGTAATCTACTTATAGCTGGCAATTTTCTGAAAAAAGGATTTTATACTTCAATTTGTCGGAAACAGCTATATACTCACTGATAACTAGCTAAAATCATTGAAAACACTACATTTTATGGTTTATAGCAATATAATAAAAAAACTACTTGTATAAAATAAATACAATACGGCTAACAGATACAAGAAACTATGAAAAACGCTTTGGAATAACCGTTATAATCCACATAAATAACCTCCTACTCTTCCTATTTAATAAGCAATGTAATGTCAGCTACTTATAGCTGCAATTATTCTAAAAAAATGATGGTATAACATCAATTTTGTAGGAAAACCAGCTATATATCCCGATAAATAGCTAATTCATTGAAAACCTACATTTTATAGTTTTATTAGCAATCTGATAGTAAAAAACTATTTTTTATATATATACACATACCGCTACAGTTTAAGAGAAACTAATGAAAAAACCGCTTGCTATAATACCGTTATATCACATTAAATAACCTCTTACTCTTCTATTTAATAGCTTAATGTAATGTAGCTACTTATAGGCTGCAAATTATTCTAAAAAAAGATTTTAACTTCAATTTGTAGGGAAAACATCTATATGTCACGCTGATAACTAGCTAAAATCATTGAAAACCACTACATTTTTATGGGTTATAGCATATAATAGTAAAACTTACTTGTATAAATATAATAACGCTGAGATTACAAGAAACTATGAAAAACGCTTGGAATATACCGTTTAATCACAATACATTTACTCTTTACTCTTCTATTTATTAGCTTAATGTAATGTAAGCTAATTATAGGTGCAAATTAATTCTAAAAAAGGATTGTATACTTCAATTGTAGGAAACAGCTATATATCAACGATAAAATAGCTAATATCATTGAACCCTACATTTTACTAGGTTTATAGCGATATGACCAGTAAAACTACTTGTATATATTACATAACGCTTACAATTTACAAGAAACTATGAAAAACGCATGCAATATACCGTTATATCACAATAAATAACCTCTTACTCTTCTTTTATAGCTTAATGTATATGAAGCTTACTTAAGGTGCAAATTATTTCTAAAAACAGGATTTTTATACTTCAATTTGTAGGAAACAGCTATATATCACCATAACATAGCTAATATCATTGAAAACACTACATTTTATGAGTTTTTTAAGCAATATAATAGTAAAACTACTTGTATATATATACATACGCTACATTTACAAGAAACTATGAAAAACGCTTGCAATATACCGTTATATCACACAAAATAACTCTTCCACTTCTATTATAATAGCTTAATGTAATGTAAGCTACTTATGAGGGGCAAATTATCTAAAAGAAAAGAGATTTTATACTTCAATTTGTAAGGAAAACAGATATTATCACCGATAATAGCTAATATGCATTGAAAACACTACATTTTATTGGCCTTTTATAGCAATATGATAAGTAAAACTATACTTGTATATATACCAATAACGCTACAGTTTACAAGAAAACTATGAAAACGCTTGCAATATAACCGTTATAAATCACAATAATAACCTCTTACTCTTCTATTTAAATAGCTTATGTAATGTAAGCTACTTATCGGTGCAAATTACTCTAAAAAGAGGATTTTATACTTCAATTTGTAGGAAAACAGCTAGATACACGCGATAAATAGGTAATATTATTGAAACACTACATTTATGGGTTATGCAATATGCTAAGTAAACTACTTGTATATATACGATACGCTACGTTACAAGAAACTATGAAAAACGGCTTGCAATATACCGTTAACACAATAAATAACCTCTTACTCTCTATTTAATAGCTTATGTAATGTAATCTACTTCTATGGTCAAATTATGCCTAAAAAAAATTAATTATACTTCAATTTGTAGTAAACAGATATATATCACTGGATAACTAGCTATAATCTATGAAACACTACCTTTTATGGCTTAAGCAATATAATAGGTACAACTACTTGTATATATACAATACGCTACAGTTTAGAAGAAACTATGAAACACGCCTGGCAATATACAGTTATATCACATTAAATACCTCTTACTCTCTATTTAATAGCTTAATGTAATGTAATCTCTTATAGGTGCAAATTATTCTAAAAAATGATTTGTATACTTCATTGTAGGAAAACAACTATATATCACGGATAAATATCTAATATCAATTACACAACACTCCATTTTATAGGTTTATAGCAATCAGATAAGTAGAACTTACTGGTATATATACAATACCGCTACGTTTAGAAGAAACTATGAAAAAAGCTTGCTATAATCAACCGTTTATATACACAATAAATAACCTCTTACTCTTCTATTTATAGCTTAATGTAATGAAAGCTACTTTATAGTTGCAAATTATTCTAACAAATAGGATTTTATAACTTCAATTGTAGGAAAACAGCTATATATCATCGATATAGCTAATATCATTTGAAAACACTAACATTTTATGGGGTTTATAGCATATTGATATGTAAAACTACTTGTATATATACATAACGCTACAGTTGACAAGAAACTAGAAACACGCTTGTAATATACCAGTATATCACAATAAATCCCTCGTACTCTCTATTTAATAGCTTAATGTAATTTATGCTACTTATAGTGCAAAATTATTCTAAAAAAAAGGATTTTATACTTCAATTTGTAGGAAAACAGCTATATATCACTGATAGCTAGCTAAAAATAATTGAAAACACTACTTTTATGGGTTTATAGCATATAATAAGTACAACTAACTTGTATATATCAAGAAACGCTATACAGTTTCAAAGAAACTATTAAAAAACGCTTGAATATACCGTTATATCACAATAAATAACCTCTTAACTCTTCTATTATAGCTTAATGTAATGTGAAGCTTACTTATAGGTTCAATTATTCTTAAAAAAAAAGGATTGTATACTTTTCAATTTGTAGGAAAACAGCTATATATCCCGATAAATAGCTAATCTCATTGGAAAACACTACATTTTATAGGTTTATAGCAATCAGATAGTAGAACTGATTGTATATATACAATACCGCTACAGTTCTAGAAGAACTATAAAAACGCTTGTGCTATATACCGTTATATGCACAATACATAACCTCGTACCTCTTCTATTTTAATAGCTTAATGTATGTAAGTACTTATAGCTGCAATATATTCTAAAAAAGATTTTATACTTCAATTTGTAGGAGAATCAGCTATATATCACTGATAGCTAGCTAATTAATTGAAACACTCATTTTATGGTTTATAGCAATATAATATTAATAAAACTACTTGTTATAAATACAATAACGCCTACGGTTTTTGTACTGCAAGAACTATGAAACCTTGGCAATATACCGTTATAATCACAATAAATAACTCTCTTACTCTTCTATTGTACAAGCTTAATGTAATGTAGCTACTTATAGGTTCAAATTTGTCTAAAAAAAGGATTTATACTTCAATTTTGTAGGAAAACAGCTATATATCACCGATAAAGCTAATATCATTGAAAAACACTACATTTTATGGGTTTATAAGCAATATAAATAATTAAAACTACTTGTATATATATACACAAGACGCTACAGTTTACTAGAACCTATGAAAAACGCCTTGCGATATCCCGTTATATCACAATAAATAACCTATTACTCTTCTATTATAATAGCTTAATGTAATGTAAGCTACCTATAGGTGCAAATTATTCTAAAAAGGATGTTTATACTTCAATTTGTAGGAAAAACAGCTATATATCATCGATAAATAATCTAATATCATTGAAAACCCTACATTTTATGGGTTTATAGCAATATGATATTAAAACTACTTGTATATATACAAAACTCTACAGTTGACCATAAACTATGAAAACGTGCAATATACCATTATAATCACAATAAATACCTCGGGGGTACTCTTCTATTTAATAGCTTAATCTATTTTATGCTACTTATAGCTGCAAATTATTCTAAAAACAAAGGGATTTTATAATACTTCAATTTGTAGGAAAAACGCTATATATCACTGATAGCTAGCTAAAATCATTGAAAACACTACATTTTAATGGGTTTATAGCATATAATAAGTAAACTAAAACTACTTGTATATTCAATAACGCTACAGTTTAGAAGAATCTTGAAACAACTTTTGCAATACACCGTTATCATCACAATAAATAACTCTTACTCTTTTAATTTAATGCTTAATGTAATGTACGCTAACATATAGGTCATATTATTCAAAAAGAGGATTTTAATACTTCAATTTTGTAGAAAACAGCTATATATCCCGATAAATACTAATTCATTGAAAACAGAAAAAACTACAATTTTTATGGTTTATCGCATATGATAAGTAAAACTACTGTATATATACAATAACACACAGTTTAGTGAGAAACAAACAAAATCGCGTGCAATACTACGCGTTATATCCACATTAAATAACCATCTTACTCTTCTATTTAATAGCTTAATGTAATGTAAGCTACTTATAGGTGGCAAATTATTCTAAAAAAAGGATTGTATACCTTTCAATTTGTAGAAAACAGCTATATATCCACCGAAAATAGCTAATATCATTAAAACACTTACATTTTTTTTTTTTTTTAATGGGTTTATAGCAATATGATAAGTAAAAACTACTTGTATATATACAATAACGTTACGTTTTATAGAAACTAATGAAAACGCTTGCAATATACCGTTTATATCACAAAAACATAACCTCCTACTCTTCTATATTAAAAGGGCTTAATGTAATGTAAGCTACTTATAGGTGCAATTTATTCTAAAAAGAGGATTTTATACTTCCCAAATTTGTAGGAAAACGCTATATATCAATCACCGATAAATGCTAATATCATTGAAAACACTACATTTTATGGTTTATAGCAATATATAGTAAAACTACTTGTATTATATTACAATACCGCTACAGTTTACAAGTAACTTGAAAACACGCTTGCAATATACCGTATATCACATAAATACCTCTTACTCTTCTATTAATAGCTTAATGTAATTTAGCTACTTATAGGTTGCAAATTATTCTAAAAAGAGGATTTTAATACTCAATTTGTAGGAAAACAGCTATATTCACCATAAATAGCTAATATCATTGAAAACACTTACACTACATTTTATGGTTTTATAGCAATATAATAGTAAAACTACTTACTATATAACCAATAACGCTACAGTTTACAAGAAACTATAAAAACGCTTGCAATAGACCGTTATAATCACAATAAATAACCTCTTTACTCTTCTATTTAATAGGCTTTAAAGTAATGTAAGCTACTTATCGGTGCAAATTAATTCTAAAAGAAGGATTGTATGCTTCAATTTTTAAGAAAAACAGCTATATAAATCACCTATAAATAGCTATATAATCAGTGAAAACACTACATTTTTATAGGTTTGTAGCAATTGATCAGTAGAACTACTTGGTATATAAACAAATAACGTTACAGTTTATAAAGAAACTATGAATAAAGCTTGCAATATACCGTTATTTCACAAAAATAACCTCTTATTCTTCTATTTAATAGCTTAATGTAATGTAAGCTACTTATTAAAGGTGCAAATTATTCTAAAAAAGGATTTATACTTCAATTTGTGAGAAAACAGCTATAAATCACTCGATAAATAGCTAATATCATTGAAAACACTACAGTTTATTGCGTTTATAGCAATATAATAAGTAAAACTACTTGTTATATCTATCAATAACGCTACAGTTTACAAGAAACTATGAAAAACGCTTTGCAATATACCGTTTATATCACAATAAATAACCCTCTTACTCTCTATTTTCATAGCTCATGTAAATGTAAGGCTACTTATAGTTGCAAATTAAGGTGCAAATTATTTAAAAAAAGGATTTTATACTTTCAATTTGTAGGAAAACAGCTATATATAAATGATAATAGCTAAAATCATTGAAAACACTACATTTTATGGCTTTATAGCAATATAATAAGTAAAACTACTTGTATATATACAATAACGCTACAGTTTAGAAGAAACTATGAAAAACTTGCCAATTATAGTTTTACACAATAAATAACCTCTTTTCTTTTATTTAATAGCTTTAAAGTAATGTAAGCTATATATAGGTGCAAATTATTCTAAAAAGAGGGATTTTATACATCAATTTGTAGGAAAACAGCTATATACACCCATAAAAAGTAATATAATTTAAAAACACGAATATTATTGGTTTATAGCAATATGATAAGTAACATACTTGTATATATACAATAAACGCTACAGTTTACAAGAAACAATGAAAAACGCTTGCAATATTTCCGTTATATCACAATAAATAACCTCTTACTTTTATTTAATAGCTTAATGTAATGTAAGCTACTTATATTTGCAAATTATTCTAAAAAAAGGATTTATACTTCAAATTTTAGGAAAAAAAGCTATATATCATGATAACTAGCTAAAATCATTTAAAACACTACATTTTTTGGCTTTTAGAATATAATAAGTAAAAAATACCTGTATATTACAATAAACGCACGTTAGAAGAAAAATATGAAAAAACGCTTGCAATATACCGTTATATCACAATAAATAACCTCTTTCTCTTCTATTTAAAAAGCTTTAAAGTAATGTAAGCTATTATAGGTGCAAATTATTTTAAAAAAAGGATTGTATACTTCAATTGTAGGAAAAACAGCTATATATCACGATAAAAAGCTAATATCATTTAAAAACACAACATTTTATGGGTTTTTAGCAATATAATAAGTAAAACTACTTGTATATATACAATAACGCTACAGTTTACAAGAAACTATGAAAAACGCTTGCAATATACGTTATATCACAATAAAAAAACCTCTTGCTCTTCTATTTAATAGCTTAATGTAATGTAAGCTACTTATAGGTGCAAATTATTCTAAAAGAAGGATGTATACTTCAATTGTAGGAAAACACAGCTATATATCACCGATAAATAGCTAAATATCATTGAAAACACTAACATTTTATAGGTTATTACTATTGATTTATCCAGTAAACTACTTGTATATATACAATAACGTAAAACTTATAAGGAACCTATGAAAACGCATTGCAATATACAGTTATATCACCAATAAATAACCTCTTACTCTTCTATTAATAGCTTAAGTAATGTAAGCTATTATAGGTGAAATTATTCTAAAAAGAGGATTTTTATACTTCACTTTGTAGGAAAAACAGCTATATATCACCGATAAATATCTAATATCATTGAAACACTAAATTTTATGGGTTGAGAGCAATAGTAATAGGTAAAAACTACTGTATATATACAAATAACGCTACCAGTTTACAAGAAACTATGAAACACGCTGGCAATATACCGTATATCACATAAATAACCTTGACGTCTTCTATTTAATAGCTTTATGTAATGTACGCTACTTATAGGTGGCAACTTATTCTAAAACAAGGATGTATACTTCAATTGTAGGAAAAACAGCTATATATCACCGAAAATAGCTAATATCATTGAAAACATACATTTTTATAGGTTTATAGCAATCAGATAAGTAGAACTACTTGTATATATTACAATACCGCTACAGTTTCGGAAGAAACATGAAAAACGCCTGCCTATATAACGTTATATCACAAATAAATAACTCTTACTCTTCTATTTAATAGCTAATGTAATGTAAGCTCTTATAGGTGCAACTTATCTAAAAAGAGGCATTTTATACTTAAATTTGTAGGAAAACAGCATATATCATCGATAAATAGCTAATATCATTGAAAACACTACATTTTATGGGTGTATAGCAATATTGATATGTAAAACTACTTGTATATATACAATAACACTACAAGTTGACAAGAAAACTATGAAAAATGATTGCAATATACCAGTATATCACAAGAAATAACCTCGTACTCTCATTAATAGCTTAATGTTAATTTATGCTACTTCTAGCTGCAATTATTCTAAAAAAGGTTTTATACTTCAATTTGTAGGAAAAACCAGCTATATATAACTGATAGCTAGCTAAAATATGAAACACTACATTTTATGGAGTTTATAAGCAAATATAACTAAGTACAAACTAATTGTATATATACAATAACGCTACAGTTTACAAGAAACTATTAAAACGTTTGCAATATACCGTTATATCACAATAAATAACCTCTTACTCTTCTATTTAAAAGCTTAATGTAATGTAAGCTACTTCATAGGTGCAAATTATTCTAAAAAGAGATTTTATTAATTAGAATTTGTAGGAAAAACAGCTATATATCACGATAGATAGTAATATCATGAAAAACACTACATTTTATAGGGTTTATAGCAATATGATTAGTAAAACTACTTGTATATATAGAATAACACTACAGTTAGGAGAAACTATGAAAATCGCTTGCCAATATACGTTATATCACATTAAATAACCTCTTACTCTTCTTTTTAATAGCTTAATGTAATGTAAGCTATTATAGGTGCAAATTATTCTAAAAAAAGGAGGTATCCTCAATTTGTGTTAACAGCTTATAATCACCGATAAATAGTCTTAATATCATTGAAAACACTACATTTTAGGGGTTTATAGCAATATGATAAGTAAAATACGTGTAATATACAAGAACGTTACAGTTTATAAGAAACTATGAAAAACGCTGCAAATATTACCGTTATATCACAATACATAACTCTTACTCTTCTATTTAATAGCTTAATGTAATGTAAGCTACTTATAGGTGCAAATTATTCTAAAAAGAGGATTATACGTCAATTTTATGAAAACAGCTAATTATCACCGATAATTAGGAATATATTTGAAAAAAAAAAAAAAACACTACATTTTATGGGTTATAGCAATATGATCAGTAAAACTACTTGTATAATTACAAAGAAAACCCGTTACGTATAAAGAAACTATGAAAAACGCTTTGCAATATACCATTATATCACAATAAATAACCTCTTACCTCTTCTATTTTAATAGGCTTAATGTAATGTAAGATACTTACTTATAGGTGCATAATTATCTAAAAAGAGGAGTTTTATACTTCATTGTAGGAAAACAGCTATATACAACGATCAATAGCTAATATCATGAAAACAGCT
This sequence comes from Chionoecetes opilio, assembly GCA_016584305.1. Classification (NCBI taxonomy): domain Eukaryota; kingdom Metazoa; phylum Arthropoda; class Malacostraca; order Decapoda; family Majidae; genus Chionoecetes; species Chionoecetes opilio. The sequence continues at coordinate 23,510 of JACEEZ010007500.1, forward strand.
ACATTTTATGGGTTTTATAGCAATATAATAAGTAAAACTACTGGTATATATACAATAAAACGCTACAGTTTACAAGAAACTATTGAAAAAAACGCTGGCAATATACCGTTATATCCCACAATAAAAACATCTTACTCTTATATTTAAAGCTTAATGTAATGTAAAGTACTTAATAGGTGCAATTACTTAAAAAAGAGGATTTTATACTTCAATTGTCGGAAAACAGCTATATTTCACGATAAATAGATAATATTATTGAAAACACATTTTATGGGTTATAGCAATATGATTAATTAAAACGACTTGTATATATACAATAACGCTACAGGTTACAAGAAACTATGAAAAACGCTTGCAATATACCGTTATATCCAATAAATACCTCATACTTCGTCATTTATAGCTTTATGTAATTAATGTGGCTATTTATAGGTGCCAAATTATTGTAAAAGAGGATTTATACTTCATTTGTAGAGAAACCAGGATATATCACCGATAAATAGCTAATATCATTGAAAACCACTACATTTTATGGGTGATAGCAAATGATAAGTAAAAACTACTTGTAATATATACATTAACGCAACAGTTACAAGAAACTATGAAAAACGCTTGCAATATTACCGTTAACACAATAAAGAACCTCTTACTTTATATTAATAGCTTAATGTAATGTAAGCTACTATAGGTGCAAATTATTCTAAAAAGAGGATTTATACTTCCATGTAGGAAACAAGCTATATATCACCGATAAAAAGCTAATATCATTGAAAACACTACAATTTTATGGGTTTATAGCAAAATGATAAGTCAAACTACTGTGATATATACAATAACGCTACCAGTTTACAAGGAAACACTATGAAAAAAACGCTGCAATATACCGTTATCACAATAACTAACCTCTCCCTACTATATATTTAATAGCTTAATGTATGTAAGATACCTAAAATAATATAAAATTAAATAATAGAAATCTAGTTGCAAATTATCTAAAATGAGGATTTTATACTTCAATTTGTGGGAAAACAGCTATATATCACCGAGAAAAGAGCTAATCTCATTGAAAACACTACATTTATGGTTATAGCAAGATGGATAAGTAATCTACTTGTATATATACAATAACGATTACAGTTTACAAGAAACTATGAAAAAAACGCTTGCAATATACCGTTATATCACAATAAAATACCTCTACTCTTCTATTTAATAGCTTAATGTATGTAAAGATACTTATAGGTGCAAATTATTCTCAAAAGAGGATTTATACTTCAATTGTAGGAAAACAGCTATATATCACCGATAAATAGATAAATATCATGAAAACACTTACATTTTATGGGTTTATAGCAATATAATAAGTTAAAACTACTTGATATATATACAATAAACGTACAGTTTACAAGAAACTATGAAAAAGCTTGCAATATACCGGTTATATCACAATAAATAACCTCTTACTCTTCTATTTAATAGCTTAATGTAAATGTAAGCTACTTATAGCTGCAAATATGCTAAAAAAATGATTTGAACTTCAATTTTGTAGGAAAAACAGCTTATATATCACTCGATAACGCCTAAAATCACTCAAAACGCTACATTTTATGGTTTATAGCAATATGATAGTAAAACTACTTGTATATATACAATACGCTACAGTTTACAAGAAACTATGAAACACGCTATGCAAATATACCGTTATATCACAATAAAGAACCTCTCTATCTTCTATTACTAGCTTAATGTAATGTAAGCTACTTATAGTGCAAATTATTCTAAAAAGAGGATTTATACTTCAATTTGTAGGAAAACAGCTATATTATCACCGATAAATAGCTAATATCATTGAAAACACTACATTTTATGGGTTTATAGCAATATAAATAGTAAAACTACTTGTATATATACAATACGCTACAGTTACAAGAAACTATGAAAACGCTTGCCATATACGTTTATCACAATAAAAATAACTCTTACTCTTCTATTTAATAGCTTAATGTAATGATAAGCACTTATAGGTGCAAAGTATTCTAAAAGAAGGGATTGTATGCTTCAATTTGTAGGAAAACAGGTATAGATCATCGCGAAAATGAGCTAATATCATTGAAAACACTACATTTTATCGGTTTGTAGCAATATGATCAGTTAAAAACTTACTGTATATATACAATAGACGTTTACAGTTTCATAAAGAAAATATGAAACGCTCTGCAATTACCCGTATATCAAATAATAACCTTTTACGCTTCTATTTAATAGCTTAATGTAATGTAAGCTACTTCATTATAGGTGCAAAATTATTATAAAAAAGAGGATTTTATCCCTTCAATTTGTAGGAAAACAAGGCTATATATCACCATAAATAGCTAATCATGAAAACACTACATTTATGGGGTTATAGCAATATAATAAGTAAAACTACTTGTATAATATACAATAACGCTACAGTTGACAAGGAAACATGAAAAAAACGCTGGCAAATACCGTTATTATCACAATAAATAACCTCTTATCTTCTATAATAGCTTAATGTAATGTAAGTACTTTTAGGTGCAAATTACTCTAAAAAGAGGACTTTTATACTTCAATTTGTAGAAACAGCTATTATTTCACCGATAAAATAAGCTATATATTGAAAAACACTACATTTAAGGGTATAGCAATATGATAAGTAAAACTACTTGTATATATACAAAACGCTCCAGTTACAAAGAAACTTTTACTGTGTAAAAACGCTTGCAATATACCGTTATTATCACAATAAATAACCTCCTTAATCTTCTATTGATTAGCTTTATGGAATTTAATGTACGTATTTATAGGTGCAAAATTATTGTAAAAAGAGGATTTTATATTTCAATTTGGACAACAGCTATATATCACCGATAATAGCTAATATTCATTGAAAACACTACATTTTATGGTTTAATAGCAAATATGATAGTAAAACGACTTGTATATATACAATAACGCATAGAGTTTCACAAGAAACTATGAAAAAAACCTTGCAATATACCGTTCTACACACAATAAATTAACCTCTTACTATTCCTTTTAAGAGCTAATGTAATTGTAAGCTACTTATAGTGCAAATTATTCTAAAGAGGATTTTATACTTCCATTTGTAGGAAAACAGCTATATATCACGATAAATAGCAATATCATTGAAAAAACTACATTTTATGGGTTTATAGCAAAATGATAAGTAAAACTACTTGTAGTATATACAATAACGCTACAGTTTACAACGAAACTTTTTTTATGAAAAAAACGCTTGCAATATACGTTAATCACAATAAAATAACCTCTCTACTATTATATTAATAGCTTATGAATGTAAGCTACATATAGGTGCCAATTATTCTAAAATGAGGATTTTATACTTCACAATTTGTGAAAACAGCATATATCACGAAAATAGCTAATATCATGAAAAACCCTAATTTTATGGAGTTTATAGCAAAATGATAAGGTAATCCTACTTGTATATATACAATAACGCGAGTTTACAAGAAACTATGAAAAAAACGCTGGCAATATACCGTTTATATCACAATAAATAACCTCTTACTCTGGTATTTATTAGCTATTGTATGTAAGCAATTATGGTGCAAATTATTCTAAAAAAGGATTTTATACTTCAATTTAGTAGGAAAACAGATATATATCAATGATAACTAGCTAAAATCATTGAAAACACTACATTTTTATGGCTTGATAGCAAATAATAAGTAAAACTACTTGTATATATACAATAACGGCTACAGTTTAGAAAGAAACTATGAAAAACGCTGGCAATGTACCGTTATATCACAATAAATAACCTCTCACTCTTGTATTTAATAGCTTAATGTAATGTAAGATAATTATAGGTGCAAATTATTCTAAAAAAGGATTTTTTACTTCAAATTTTTAGGAAAAAAGCTATATTCACCGATAAATAGCTAATATCATTGAAAACACTACATTTTATGGGTTTATAGCAATATGATAAGTAAAAATTACTTGTATATATACAATAACGCTACAGTTTACAAGAAACTATGAAAAACACTTGCAATATACCGTTATATCACAATAACTAACCTCTTACTCTTGTATTTAATAGCTTAATGTAATGTAAGCTACTTATAGGTGCCAATTATTCTAAAAAGAGGATTTTATACTTCAATTTGTTGGAAAACAGCTATATATCACCGATAAATAGCTAATATCATTAAAAACACTACATTTTATGGGTTTATAGCAATATGATAAGTAAAACTACTTGTATATATACAATAACGCTACAGTTTACAAGAAACTATGAAAAACGCTTGCAATATACCGTTATATCACAATAAATAACCTCTTACTCTTGTATTTATTAGCTTAATGTAATGTAAGCTATTTATAGGTGCAAATTATTCTAAAAAGAGGATTTTATACTTCAATTTGTAGGAAAAGAGCTATATATCATCGATGAATAGCTAATATCATTGAAAACACTACATTTTATAGGTTTATAGCAATATGATCAGTAAAACTACTTGTATATATACAATAACGCTACAGTTTACAAGAAACTATGAAAAACGCTTGCAATATACCGTTATATCACAATAAATAACATCTTACTCTTCTATTTAATAGCTTAATGTAATGTAAGCTACTTATAGGTGCAAATTATTCTAAAAAGAGGATTTTATACTTCAATTTGTAGAAAAACAGATACATATCACTGATAACTAGCTAAAATCATTGAAAACACTACATTTTATGGGTTTATAGCAATATGATAAGTAAAACTACTTGTATATATACAATAACGCTACAGTTTACAAGAAACTATGAAAAACGCTTGCAATATACCGTTATATCACAATAAATAACCTCTTACTCTTCTATTTAATAGCTTAATGTAATGTAAGCTACTTATAGGTGCAAATTATCCTAAAAAGAGGATTTTATACTTCAATTTGTTGGAAAACAGCCATAAATCACCGATAAATAGCTAATATCATTGAAAACACTACATTTTATGGGTTTATAGCAATATAATAATAAAAATACTTGTATATATAAATAACGCTACAGTTTACAAGAAACTATGAAAACGCTTGCAATTACCGTTATATCACAATAATAACCTCCTACTCTTTTATTTTAATAGCTTAATGTAAGTAAGCTACTTATAGGTAAAAATTATTCAAAAAAAGGATTGTATTACTTCAATTTGTAGGAAAACGCTATATATCACCGAAATTTTAGCTAATATCATTGAAAACACTACATTTTATGTGTTTTTTAAACAATATGATCCGTAAACTACTTGTATATATACAATAACGCTACAGTTGACAAGAACTATGAAAAACGCTTGCAAATAGTTATATCAATAATAACCTCTTACCC
>JACEEZ010007501.1:0-15350 GCA_016584305.1 Chionoecetes opilio
AGGAAATGTGAGATGGATGTGCGTATTGTGGAGGAACGGAAAGTAGTCCCCAATTTAAGAGAGAGACAGAGGACTAAAGTCAAATTATCGACCGTTAGTCTAAAGTCAGTGGTAGATAGATTATTGGAATTTATTATTGCAAAAAACATTAGACAGCATTTAGAAAAACATAGTTTGATCAATGATTCACAACATGAATTCACCAAGGGTAGGTCATGTCTCACCAATTTATTGAGTTTTTATAGGAAAGTTTATGAGACGGCAGATAATGATTAAGGATTATGATATAATATACCTGGACTTTAGTAAGGCATTCGTCAAAGTATCACACGAGCGACTCTGAAATAAGGTTAAGGCTCATGGAATAGATGGGAAGGTTCTTCGTTGGATCAGAGCTTGGCTAAGTGATAAGCAACAAAGGGTTACAATTAATGGTTCTAAATCTGAAGTGGGGACAGATGCCAAGTGGAGTTCCACAAGGGTCTGTTTTGGGTCCATTTATTTTTTGATTTACATCAACGACTTAGATAGTGGGATTAGCAGTGATATCAGCAAGTTTGCTGATGATACTAAGGTAGGTAGGATTATTGGATCACAGTCTGATGTAAACATATTGCAGGGAGACTTAGACAAACTTAATGAGTGGGTAGTCAGGTGGCAGATGGAATCTAATATTGATAAGTGCAGCGCTATGAATGTTGGTAGAAAAAATCCTGGCAATATATACACCATACGCAATGTATCGCTGAAAAGATCAGAAGTTGAAAAAGATCTTGGAGTGAGGGTGAGCCCAGACCTCCGACCTAGGAAACAATGTATTGAGGCTAGAAATAGAGCTAATAGAGTGTTAGGATCATTACCAGAAGTGTTAAAGTAGAAGTGCGGAAGTTATTCTAAAGCTTTATCTGGCTCTAGTCAGACCTCACCTAGACTATGTGGTTCAGTTTTGGTCTCAATATTACAGGATGGATATAGCCTTGTTAGAATCAGTGCAGAGAAGGATGACCAAAATTATTCATGGGATGCGTAACTTTAGTTATGAGAAGAGCTTGAAGCTATTAAAGTTATACTCACTCGAAAGACGTAGAGTAACTGGCGATCTGATAGAAGTTTTTAAGTGGATAAAGGGATATAATAAAGGAGAGGTAGGAAAAGTTCTTACGGCTATTAACGAGGGTAGAACAAGAAGTAACGGATTCAAGCTGGAAAAGCGTAGATTTAAAAAAGAAATAGGGAAAAAACCCGGGTTTATAAATAGGGTGGTGAATGATTGGAATGGTCTCAGTAGACATGTAGTTAGTGTGCGGACTCATTAGGAGCTTTAAAGGGGGGCTGGATAGGTTCATGGATGGGGATGAAATGTGGATGTAGGTAGTGTTAGGTAACAGGAATTACCACGTGTAGGTCTCACGGCCTCTTGTAGCTTCCTTATTTTCTTATGTTCTTGTTATGCTCTTATCTTATAGAACAAACATTTCCGAAGATAACAGTATATCATTTATACATGTATAACATGATATACTGCGGGGTCATGCCTTGAGAACTTTCGTGGGTCTAGAGTGAACGGAGAGGCCCTGGCCGCATGATGGCGCCCAATAGCGTTTAACATAGGGCGTATGTATGGCGGTACCCTGTTTATCAAGAGATCCTAAGATGCAAGTGGTTGAGGCTGTGGGAGAGCAAGGCTCAGCGAGCTCCATATTGTGGTGGAGCTGAAACAGACAGAACAGACAGAACAAAATGTTCGTATTCATGCCCTGTGATAGCTTTTCTAAAAGACTCTCTTCTTGTGTGATATGACATATATACCAAATATATTACATTTCTATTGCAATATCACATATGAATATATTTAAGTATTTGATTATACTCTAGCAAACATACAACATTTTTGCCGCTCTAGCCACGACCATCAACGGAGATTCGGACGGTATCTATATGCATGACGAGTATGCGGACAAGATTTCAGATGTCGCTGCAGGATTTAATTATTCATGAGCTCCTACTTCCATATGTAGCTGTATACATGCCATCAAAGTATCATAACTACACCTAATTGATAACAGTATTATTTGGATATGCTATGAATTCATGCTATGAATGCTGAATGAGATGAGAATTAATGGAAAACATAAACATTTACGGGGGTCATGTCAGATAAAGGCCGGTTCCCACTAGCCCGCTTGTACGGCTGCCGTTACCGTACACCGCCCAAGAATGACGTCACAAAAAAGTTGACCGCACCGCCGTACCGCTGTACGGCTGCCGTACAAAGTTAAAATCAAGTCATCTCTCCCGCTCAGTGGTGTCCGCTCGAGCGGAGGTGCAAACGGTGCTCGGTTACCACTTCTACCATTCAAGCGGTGATGATGGTGACGTCATTGTTGGGCGGTGAACGGCAACGGCGGCCGTACAAGCTAGTGGGAACCGGCCTTAAGAATGTATGGTACGCCCGCTCTGATTCGCCAGGACCTTGAAGGCTCTACCCACACCCAAAAGAGTAAAATTTTACTTTTCGGACTACCGAGAAGTAACTTGTATCAAGCAGTTGTGCACTCAAAAGAGTAAAAAAAAAAGTGGGAGGAGCTACAAAGTGTAAAATTTTACCCTTTCATAGATCGCACAAAATACGCCTATTAATGAGTGAATCTGGCAGTTGCCCATGCATCAGCTGCTGGGCCGCTGGTGTGACTGTAAGCACGGACAGGGATAGGACAGGTCTAGCTAGATGACGTGAGCGTGCTGCTGTCCTCTGTGGAACCTGGTGGAAGCTGAGTATCCACTTGTTGCGTTTCTACGTATCATAGCATTGTTGCGTGTCATTCAGTGGTACGGTACGCTGCAATAAGGTCTATTTTACCGGTGTGCCATTAACAAAACATCCGAATGAAGAACATCATGCACTGTTGTATGTTAATTATTATTATTATTATTATTATTATTATTATTATGATTATTATGATTTACAAAGATTATGGAAACTGCTATGTCGATTTTCAGCCTGAGCCGTAGGGCGATGAAGGGAAATGTAGGGCGTTTTCAGTGTCTGAGTAGGGCGAAGAAATTTTACGGGTCGGCATGACCTGCCTCCTATATAACCTCCATGAGGCGACTTTTGGTGAGGAAGCCGTCAGAAGCCTGGCTTATCTCTCGCTTGCGTGCCTCGCCAGAATGGCTGACAGTTGCCAGCGGTCGGGGCTCGCCCGCTCGACGCTCACAGCTGATAGCTGTAAACAAAACAACCACTCAATGACGAATTGTCATCTTCAACTCATATTCAACCACATCTTCTCTCATAAACATATTGAATTAAACAAAAATATACAGTAATACACTAATATTATATATATATATATATATATTATATATATATAATATATATTTTATATATTATATATATATATATATAATATATATATATATATATATATATATATATATATATCATGATGTTTCAGGGTGACAGAGACACTCGTCATACTTGGGGTTGTTTATGCGCAACGTTTCGCCAAGGCACTTGGCATCATCAGGCTAAAAATAGTTAAAAATTTAATATATTGTAATGCTAAAAAGCGAACATCTAAAAAATTAATTCTAAGAAACAATAAAATATTCCTATATTATCTAAAATTACTAACTAATAAATAAAATATAATTTGTACTTAACGGACCTTGGTGTGTATGCTGTCTGAGTTGGTAGAGGACTGAATGAACACTAGTTTTGTGGGTGACATTTCAGCTTGTGTGGGGCGATCGAACCGAGAGTCGGGCAATCGAAACAGTGGTAGTCATTTGAGTATATGTAGTTGGTGTGAAATGCTTGGTTATTAAGATCAGGGGACAAATGCTTGATGTGTATAGCTTCTAATAATTTAGTGTCACTAGGGTAGTGTGCCTTGGATGGATAGATCTAAAGTCATTCATAGAAAAAGGGTGATCTAAATCATGTGAGTGTGAGCGGATTGCAGATTGCGAAGGTGAAGAAATGGGTCGACCAGTACGTGCAGAAACACCTTTATGCTCAGAAAGCCTAAGGGTTAGATTCCTTGTCGTCTCGCCGACGTATCTAGCGTTACAACTAGAACATTTGAATTCGTAAATTATGTTAGAAATAAGGGCTTTAGGTATAGAGTCTTTATATTTGAAATGAGTTCTTAGGGTAAAAGAATTAGTAAAAATAAATTTAAATTTTGAGTTAGGAAGATGTGACTTAAGTAGATCATTGAGTTTTTTCCGAATGGTGTAGCTGAGATGGCCATAAAATGGGAGTTTAACATAGTGTGTGTCTAATATGGGTTCGGGTTCGTTCGACTCTGGGTTGAACTTTTTATCTAAGAACTTTGAGATGATTGTTTCAATTAATTTGAGGGGGTAGCCATTGTTTTGGAAAAAATTAGTAAGGATCAAGTATATAGATCAAACTCCTTACTAATTTTTTCCAAAACAATGGCTACCCCCTCAAATTAATTGAAACAATCATCTCAAAGTTCTTAGATAAAAAGTTCAACCCAGAGTCGAACGAACCCGAACCCATATTAGACACACACTATGTTAAACTCCCATTTTATGGCCATCTCAGCTACACCATTCGGAAAAAACTCAATGATCTACTTAAGTCACATCTTCCTAACTCAAAATTTAAATTTATTTTTACTAATTCTTTTACCCTAAGAACTCATTTCAAATATAAAGACTCTATACCTAAAGCCCTTATTTCTAACATAATTTACGAATTCAAATGTTCTAGTTGTAACGCTAGATACGTCGGCGAGACGACAAGGAATCTAACCCTTAGGCTTTCTGAGCATAAAGGTGTTTCTGCACGTACTGGTCGACCCATTTCTTCACCTTCGCAATCTGCAATCCGCTCACACTCACATGATTTAGATCACCCTTTTTCTATGAATGACTTTAGATCTATCCATCCAAGGCACACTACCCTAGTGACACTAAATTATTAGAAGCTATACACATCAAGCATTTGTCCCCTGATCTTAATAACCAAGCATTTCACACCAACTACATATACTCAAATGACTACCACTGTTTCGATTGCCCGACTCTCGGTTCGATCGCCCCACACAAGCTGAAATGTCACCCACAAAACTAGTGTTCATTCAGTCCTCTACCAACTCAGACAGCATACACACCAAGGTCCGTTAAGTACAAATTATATTTTATTTATTAGTTAGTAATTTTAGATAATATAGGAATATTTTATTGTTTCTTAGAATTAATTTTTTAGATGTTCGCTTTTTAGCATTACAATATATTAAATTTTTAACTATTTTTAGCCTGATGATGCCAAGTGCCTTGGCGAAACGTTGCGCATAAACAACCCCAACTATGACGAGTGTCTCTGTCACCCTGAAACATCATGATGTATCGAATAAGAAAATCAACTATATATATATATATATATATATATATATATATTCTTATAATACCAAAATATAATTCAATATGTTATTAGGAGGCATAAGACATATCTTAAAAACATATGCAGTCAAAAGTCGGGTTTCAAACGTCTCACTTTTCGAACAAATCGGTTCACGAACAGAATTTCAAACTCTTAATTGCACCGGTTGCCGTACGATAACTCGGTTGTCGAACAAGCTACTCGGCAACTGTGTGCGTCAGTCACGCCGCGGCCCTCACTCAGTAAACATCCGCTCCGAACTGTTCTTTGATTTTGACGATTTTTCTTGTCTTGTGCATTATTTCGGTATTATTTTACACATGGACCGAAACTCCCTACCGTAGATAACACTAAAGTCGCCAAGACAACTATTTTTTTCGATTTACAGACGTGTGGTGGCGTTAATACTTACATTTCTACATGCATGATTTCAGGAAGGTTAGAAGGGGCTATCTGGAGAGTCTGTGTCATTTTGTGTTTTCATCTGTGTCATATTATTGCTATAAATGAACAAATTACAAAAATATCACCAGAGTGGCGACCAACACTAAGGTATGTTCTGAGTGTCCTTCCGCCGTCGTCGTCGCCCGAAAAAAAAATTAGTAGCTAAATTTGAAACCGTATATACTTGCAGATACAAAGCAGAAAACAACACTGAAACAGTGTAGATTATACAGTCATGATATAAACTACTGTGTATCATCTTCAGTGGCACATACATATCAGTACCCAGCTAACCACCACCGGCGGGCCTACGTAGGCATTAGAGCGGCGAACGGCGGCCACCAGCGGCAACTTTGCCTCCCGAGGTCCTCCGTAGTGCCGCTGGTGTATTTTCAGAGAGGAGCATTTATTATCTGTAAATCAATGTAGAGAATTTGAAAAATGTATTCCTTTTATGTGTAAACATTCTAAAACAACAGTTATATGATGATATTGATGTAGTATTACATTAGTGGTGATAACCAGCGGCTACTTGACGTTAGACCTCCGTCCGCTCGCTGGTGTATATTTGAAGTGCACAAGAAAATATCAGAGGCGGCTATTCTCGGGGCAAAATGTTTGGTCCATTTAGATAGTGATCTGTCCTCGTGCATGCCTTGGAGCATGTTTTCTGTGTTGCTGTGGTACAGATTAAAAGTTGCTCCAGGAGGTCAGATAATCTTGAAAAAAATGCAAATTTGAAAATCCAAAATGGCTTCCTTCCCCTTCGTACACAGCTTCTGCCCGGGAATTTACATCCATCGAAAGGAATACCGGTAAGATTGGGACATGAAACACATAAAAGGGGAGGTGTTAGGTTAGAGGAGCGCACATATGTTTACGGGTATCCCCGGGGGAAAATTTTTAAGGCCCCTGAATAGGGTTCGTTTTTAAATTAGCAGCGGGTCCATCTTTATTTTTTTTTGTTTTTCCCTTTGGATTGTTACGGAAGGGGGAAGGTTTAAAAAGTTGAATGAAGGAGCTAGGTTCGTAAGGAGAAGTGGGAATTGCTAACATGGTCCCTAAAACAGTCCCCGCCTGGGGGACTTTTCCCAATTTTTCTCGCGGGAATGATTTATTCTGGGGGACGGGTTTCATTTCCTGACTTGAATTATAAACCCAATAATCTTTTTGATCAGCTTTTTCCCCCTTTTTTCAGTATTTAGACATAAATCCCCCAAAATAGCTGATCAGGTAGGCTTTTGAAAGGGGAACTGTCTTGAAACTTTACCCCGTCGGCGAGTGTCCACTACGGCGAGAGTTCCGGGTTGGGTTTCGGCGAAAACCAAAAACCCTGAACATTTTTTAACGATTACAAAACACCGAATAATTAATTGGGCTTTTAATCGTTTTACTCCGACTATAGCCACTCCCGTATCTCTCTTTTCCCTACTGCCGTATTATGGGTTTTCGTAGGCCCTATCTAAGTCTTGCTATATGGGTATAAAGCTATGTTTCCCTATACTCCCCCTTTTTGACCCCAAACTAGCTTGGGGGACCGGGAGAAGCAAGATATATGGTGGGGTACAAAAATAGCTGCAACCACAACTTTTTTGAGTTATGGAAGTTATAAAAATTCCCTAGTTGGGGAAAATTAATTGGATTTTTTCTGAGTCCAGAGGACGGGGGTTTAAACCCCAATGGGGCCGCCTACGGCAATATAAGAACTTTTAGGGGGTTTTATAGGTGGTTAGGTTAGTACCTTTGGGGGGTTATGTTGGGGTTAGGTTTAACTTTTAGGGTTATAGTGGGGTTAGGTTAGTAATTTTAGGGGTTATAGGAGGTTATTTTTTGTAACTTTTAGGGGTTATAGTGGGGTGGGTTTAGAACTTAAGTGGGGTTGGGTTTTAGTAACTTTAGGGGATTTAGTGGGGTTTAGGTAGTCTTTTTTGGGGGGTTATAGGAGGTTAGTTTAAACTTATGACATATCTTATTTTTTACCAATAGTTATTTATTTTAGAATCAAAAATGAACGCGATGCCCCTAATAGGGGATCATACGGGCGGCCGCTTTTGGGTGGCGCCCGACTTTGTGAACTGACGATCCTCACAGAATGTGACCGAAGTGCGGAACACACCCAAACCCCCCCGTAGGGGGTTTAAGGGAGGTTGGGTTTAGTTTTGTTAGGTTTAGGTTAGATTTGGGTTGGGTTAGTTAATTTGGTTTGGGTTTAGTTTGTTTATTTTAGGTTACGGGGGCAAGCCCCCCAGGGATGGGAAAAATTTTTGGTAATGTAAATTTCTCAGATATAAGAAATACCCTAGTTTTAAAGGGGAAATTTTTACGCCCCTAAACAATAACTCTTAAATCAGGGTTTTTTCCGGGGCAAAATTGTTCCCCCCAAAAACCCCCCGCATTCCCACGGCCCCCAAAAACTTGTTTGGGGGAAGTGGGGAGAGTATGGGCAAACACTAGAATTTTACCTTATATTTTTAGCCTCATTTTTTCCCCCGTAAACAATTTTTTTTCCATAATCAAACCATACAGTTTATTCGTACATTTATTTTTTTGCTATTATATTTTCTTTAGTTAGTACTGTTAGAGGTAGGGGTTTCACCAAAAAGGGCAGGCACCGCTCGGGGATCAAACCCGAGACCTTCCACTTGCCGGGGGGACGGCTACCGTTACACTACGGTCGCCCTCTTGGTGAAACCCACAATCTCCCCCTAAGGCCCCCCCCAGAACCAGTCGGGGAATGTGTATCGTTCCCTGATCCTATCAGCGCCATTTTTGAGGTAGGGGGTTTTACCGAAAAGGCAGGCCAACAGTACTAAAAATTTAATGTTGTATTCCTCCCCCTTTTCACATCCCCATAACAATTACGTAAGCGGGGAAAAACCTTAAATAATAGCTAAAGGTACAAAAATTTCCCATTTTCCCGTAAATTTTAAATTGAAATATTCCCGAAATAAAAAAACAGCTTTGTTTTAAAATCCCGGGGAATGTTCAGGAAATTTGTCCCCGTAGGAATCAGGGCAAAAAACACCAACTTAAAAACCAAACGACGAGAATGTTTTTTCCCATTTTTTGTTATTTCTCTTTTTTAAAAGTATTTACACGGCTGCAGCCCAGGAGCACATGTTTACACGCAGGGCTGAATTTTTGCATGCAGGGGACATTTTTTCAAGGACATAAATTAGTTTTATGAATTATGTATTGAAAACAAGGGTTTAGCGTTTTAAATGAAAAATTAGGGTAAAGTTTGGGTTTTAGGGAACCCTCCTTATGCGGAAAAATTTTTAAAACCGTTATTGATGTTTTTTTATTTTTTTTATCACGAAGATTTTTTTAACCCTCAACAGTGCACGTTTTTTCCTCAATAGAGCAGTAAACTACCTAACCTAGTAATGGGAGAATTTTTTGCTTTAAAGGGATGTTAATAATATTTTCTCGGGCCAAAATTTTTATTTTTATTTAAAAAAAAAGACTTATTAACTTCTATGAGACAAACACTTATGAATGCTTCTCGCAGACCCCAAAAATAGGGGGGAGTGGGACTTCGGTATGTGGAACCCCCCCAAAAACGAGGCGCTGGTGGCACTGGTTGTAAAAATTAAAAACGCTGACCAGGGGGATGAAAGTACCAAGGTGGGGTGGGCGAACATCGCCTTCAGAATGCAGGAAATGGTATGTATTGGGAGATTAAGTAATAATGATGGATATAGATCCTTGATGGTGTTTTAAAAATTTTTTATTGCATAGGGTTTAAAGTGTCAGGCTTTTAAAAGCTTATAAAAAAGTAAGGCAATATTTTTTGCCATCAAAATTTTCATTTTTTTTAAAATTCCTCTCCCCCCCCTCTCTCTCTCTCTCTTCTCCCTTTTCTCCCCTCTCTCTCTCTCTTCTCTCTTCTCTCTCTCTTTTCTTTTCTCTCTCCCCCTCTCTCTTCTCTCTTTTCTCTCTCTCTCTCTTTTCCCCCCCCCCCCCTGAATATGGGTGGTTTCTCAATGCGATGAAGGCGCAACAGTTTGGATTAAAAGAAAGAATTTTTTGCCTCAGACTTTTCGACACCTAAGGGTTATGATATACCAGATCAGTGTACCTTTGTTGACAGCTATGCTGTATCGTTATAGGTAGGTAGGACTTGTGTATCAAATTTTGATATAGAGCACATGTCATGTTTTTATTACATGAGCAACATTCGGTTACCAGGGGGCAAGGGCAATTTAGGTATCTTTTTCAATCAGAAATCTAACTAGTAACATTATAACGCCCAAAAATTTTCCTTACATGTGAAGTACATTTTTTTGTACATTTCCTTCCAGGAAACCTTCGGAGCTGTTTCTGTCATTTCGGGTCATGTAAAACATGCTTCCTTTCTTCCCCCCAAAACCCCTGCAGCACAACCGTCTATTTGGATTCCGACCAGTCCCAACTCACTTCTAAGGACTTTTTTTTGATGCTTTTAGTAATGTGGGGTGCTTTAAGTGAAAAGGACTCAAAAAATTTAACTATGATGCACTTTTAAACCTACCCTAACAGATGGGCCTTTACCTTTGGAAACTGCAAAACGGGGCTTTTTCTTTTTTTCTCAGGTTTTGGGAAGGTGTGTAAAAAATGGAAATTGAAAAGAGAAAGAGAAAAGAGTTCCAGAAGAGTAATTTAAGAGTTGTTTTCACTAAAGTAACCCCAACCTTTCCACCAAGGGATTAATATGTTCTAGATTATGGGGTTAAATAATGTTGCCCAATCTACTTTTCCTTTCTGCCATAGGTGTGGTTGCCAACTCCATGGGGAAACCCGTGTTACTAATCTGCACAAATTTTCCTTTTTGGGCTCTAACCTTTGAGGAATGCCACATTCACTGACAGAGGATGGTTTACAAACTTCTCAGTTTAATTTAAAGTAACCTAACAACAGTAATGAAAAATGAAGCATTTTAGGAATTAGTTAACACATATACCAGAAAAGTTTACAAGCAGTATCCGCTTACCTTTATTAGAATTGTGAGTGGGAGCATTTTTGACTGACAATATAAGGGGGGCAATTAATTAAAACCCTTTAAACCATAAGCCCCATTGGTTCCCGACCCTTGTGGGAGTAAAATTTTTTGGATTTAAAAAAAAATTTTCCCCAAAAAAGAACAGTAAACTCCCCTTTTCTTTCCATTACAGACATGTGGCGTTTCCAATACAGACGTATGCATTACATTTTACTTGGAAAAATATTTTTTGTGCGCTGCTTTCAAATGATCTGTGTAGAAGTCTATATATATTTTAGAATGATTCGAAACATTCGAGGCGGCGGGTTCGGGTATGCGCCGACTTGTACAAACCAGACAGGGCGAAAAGGGGGGGGCGGCAAGGGAACAGATGCCAGATAGAGCAGAAGAGGCACAACAGGTCGGGAGCAGTACTCCTCAGGCTGGGGTTGGCTCAGGAGAAAAAAACTTTAAACCTGATCGCATCAATTTGGGGCATACCCGGGGGAAGTCCCAAAGACGCTCAAAAATAACCTGCCAAGGGGTCCTGTGGGCGCGTGCGATCGACGTGCCGCCGTGCGGCAGGAGTTTTAACAGTCGTGGCCCATCACTTGATGCCAACGACCTGAAATTTAAAAGGTCTCATACCGTTTATATTTAGCCAACATGAAACCAAAAGTAAGGAATGAAATAATACAAGGGACACGTTATAAAAACAATACAAATCGAAGAAAATGTTTTTAAAAACATACAAATTGCTGTAAAATAGTACATTTTTACGGATTTTTGGAGAACCAATAGAAAATAAGAGGCAGGCCCCACAAAAAAAAATTGTTTACTTTGGAACTGGGTATGATCTTTTCGGCCTTTTCCCCGCAAGGAAGCTAGAGAAAACGTTCTGGCTTCCTTTTTCCCGTGGTTTTATGTAGTGTGGAGGGGGTTAGGGCTGTGTGGATGCCGGGGAGGGGGGGTTGTTGGGGGGGGAAAGAGGAAAAGGGGTGTTATAGGACGCTGGGTGGGGGTGGGGAGATGGTGTGAGACATGAAGAGGAGAAACTGAAGGGGAAGGGAGGAGGGATAAACCGGGGGAAAAAGGAACTCTTTTTTTCCTTCCTTTAATTCAGCTCACACCACTGATCTTCACCACTAGTTTGGGGGAAAAAGAGTTTGAAAAGGGCCCGGAAAAACGTCAAAAAAGACCCCAAGCAAAATGGAAACAAAGAAGACCAAGCAAACAAGTTTTTTCATTTTTCCGAGGGCGTTCAACTCTTTTTCCCCCAAACTAGTTTCCAACTCATATTTTTAGCCCGCATGCACCGATGAGACAGCATTTTGGAGGTTCCCCTCCCCATGCTATCTGGTCTGGGGCTTGCCACCACTGTACAAAGTGAATTGTGTCTTCTTTAAAAAGGATTGATTTGTCAGGCAAAATGCAAACTGTAGACCTGGGGGAGGGGGGGGAGGAAGGTGGGGTGATGGGGAAAAATTTTTGGGGCAAGGGCAAAAATGGCAACCCTTCCCCCTTTTTACATATCTATGCAGCCGGGAGTGGAGCACTGTGAGGAAACCTCCAGCCCCGGGAGATGTCAGATATACGACAAACCCCAGAAAATTTAACACATAGAGAAAGGGCAAAAAATTGAAGACTTTTTGTCCAATTTTTTTTTGCAGGATTATATATATAATTAAAAAAGATATATAAAAAATATAATATATATATATATATAATATTAAATAATATATAAATAATATATAATAATATAATATATATATATTATATATATATAATATATAATTATAATATATATATATTTATTTTTCAGTGGAGTCGACCCCCAGCGCATCGCCCTTGTTAAAAAGGGAAAGGCGTATGATTTATAGGACAGGGTGGTATGACAGCAGAGGGTATAGAAGGGGATGGAAGGTACAGGAAGTAAAATGGAAAGGGGAAACCGTAATCGAGGTTGAAAAGGTTTACCAAAAATAGTGGGTTTTATTCGTTTACTAGCCGCAATGCCCCCCTCCGGGGGGACTTTTTGGGTAGCTCCTGCGGAGGGCTATTGGTGGGCCTTCGGCCCACCACCTGTGTTTGGGGGGCCCAAAAGGCCCACCAAACACACTCTCTCCAGATAGCCCCTTTAGCTTTCCTGAAATCATGGATGTAGAAATGTATGTACCAACCCATTCACATCTCCCCCACCCATTCACTCACCCATTACCCATCACCCCCCACCCTTCATCACCCAAACACCCATCACCCCCAACCCATCACCCCCCCACCCATTCCCTCACCCATCACCCCCAACCCATCACCCCCCCCCCCTTCACTCACCATACATCAGATTTCCTCAATTCTCGCAACCCCTTTTTTCACAATTCTCGCTAATTGGCTGCTAAAAAAAGAACAAAAGTGATCGGATCATCACCAAATTAGCCTTAAAACCTTCCCCTGGTTAACCTGGCAGACATTCAAGAGAGTTAAAGGGCACGGTTGTTTAGCTTAACTAACTTCCTCTATTTGTACAACCCGGAAGTCGCGGGGATTCTGGTACGAGATATGGGAGTGGCGCTACGGTGTCACTATGGGCTTTGATAGCTGATTGGCTGACGAGTACAATTACGTCACAGCCTTGCCAGCGAATCACATAGTATTTCTCAAAAAGTTTTCAGCCAATCACAAGGCTTCTACCTCTCAGCTGTGTTTATAAACAAATTCATCATCCACCCCCAAATGCTCCACCCTTCTTCCTCCTCCTCCTCCTCCACCTCCTACCCAGCTAACCATCACCGGCGGGCCTACGTAGGCTGTAGAGCGGCGAACGGCGGCCGCCGGAGGCAAATTTACCTCCATCAGCCCTCCGAAGGGCCGCTGGTGTATTTTCAGACGGGAAAATCTACTATGTTGAAAATTAATGTACAGAATTTGAAGAATTTAATATTTCTATGTGTAAACATTTTAAACAACAGTTATATGATTATCTTGATGTAGTATTACATCAGTAGTGACAAGCAGCGGCAACTTGACGTCAATCCTCCGGAGGCCCGCTTGGTACCTATTTATTAGTGGAAATATTCATTTCATATTATATAATATCAAACTCCGTAATATACATCGTATCTCAATATCGGTACCATCACTATTATTAGGCCTGTTCAAGCTATTAAAAATGTTATAAAAGTTTTTATGATAGTTTATAGAAATTATCATATATCAGTTTATTTCAAATATTTCCAGCTTAATCAGGACACCCAGAGGTACATAGAAATAAAGATGAGATACGTACATAGGAAGGAGTTTACATGGAAAAGGTTATCAGTTAGTCTATGTGTGTAGCTAGTATCATATAAAAATAACATTTGATTAATCGCGGCAAAGATTATTACGGGATAACACAAGGTCATATGTTCCCTTATTTCAATAACTTCCAACATTTTATCAACACATATCAATACTCAACGGTACACCTAATAAGGAATATGTAGATGATGGATAATTAACATGGATAATATCATGATTTAGAATAGAATATTATTTGAACTCATTTCCCAGCTACCAATGCACTAAACTGCCAGACGTACGATAGCCATTATAAAGGGTTAAAAACCCACAAAAGGACTAAATTGTCACCCTTAACCAGTCGATAACATAATGACAACTTAGTTGTAACATGTTTTCGCTCCTTCATTATATCGAAATACTGAATAACATAAATAATTGCAGTACGACACGTTTTTTTTAGGAATTCCTGAGTATACCTTAGTTAGCGTCTAAATAGGGTAATACAACAGAATGGGAGACTATAAAATCTGAGTTCAATAAGATAAATGAAGTTCACATAAGTAGGAGAATAAATACTGATGGGCGACAACCCCAGCAACTACACATATTTTGTGATGCTTCAAAAAATTAAAGACTACTAATAGTCTAGCGGATATGTGCACAATATATACCAAACCCTGCATTTTTTTGTAATAACAACCGTACTTGGAACAAAGTTAGAACATGCATATGCAATCCATTTTGGATATGGAGCCACTGAAAATAATCTTCAGTGTAGGTATGGCAGCTATTTTAAAATTGGTCGCCTCACGGACGCTACTCAAATTACGCGGGTGACTTTGTCTCCTCCCCCTACGACGTCACAGCTCATCTCAGCGTTCTGATTGGTCAAGCCGGTCCTGAGAGACATGAGCCACGCGAGAATGCATGTGTGTGTGTGTTTGCGAGAGAATGCGCGTGTGTGTTTGACAGAGAATGCGCGTGTGTGTGTGTGTGTGTGTGTGTTTGAGAGAGAATGCGTGTGTGTGTGTGTTTGAGAGAGAGAATGCGTGTGTGTGTGTGTGTGTGTGTGTGTGTGTTTGAGAGAGAATGTGTGTGTGTGTGTTTGAGAGAGAGAATGCGTGTGTGTGTGTGTGTTTGAGAGAGAGAATGCGTGTGTGTGTGTTTGAGAGAGAATGCGTGTGTGTGTTTGAGAGAGAATGCGTGTGTGTGTGTGTGTGTTTGAGAGAGAGCGTGTGGGTGTTTGAG
>JACEEZ010007502.1:5000-10000 GCA_016584305.1 Chionoecetes opilio
TCCCAAGCCATGAAAGTAGGTTTTTTATAGACTGAGGTGGGTTTTGGGAATTATTTTTAGAGAACTAGGGTATCTAAAAAAAGGTATGATGATTGTTTTTCAATTTTCATATGTGAACTAATATTTTGGGTTAAATTAAAGGGACTTCAGAAAAAAAGGGAATGTGCTCGGTATTTTTTTAAAAAATAAAAGGTGTGTCTAAATATCGTTTATAATAAAAAGGTTTAAAAAATTTAGGACATTAGACAGCCACATGTCCTCATGGTGACATAAAAAAAGCATTAGCAAATGAAGGGCCCAGCCGTCCCAGGGAAAAAACCATCAGTTTGGAATAAAGGTTTTTTTTTTAAAAATAAAGGGGGGAGTCTTTTATAGCTAACGTTAATAAATCAGAGAATTGTTTTTTTGTGTAATTAAGAAAAATGGTAGCTTTATGAAATAAATTATTAGTGATTATTTCAATAGTCTCATCTAATGGAATATTTGTAAATAGTGATTGGATGTCAAAACTAGCCATTACCGCGTTGTTTACGTTAATTGTTTTTAATTCATGTGCAAATTCAAAGGAGTTCTTAATTGTGTGTTCATTACTAGTTAATGGGTCAATTATCGGGACGAAGTATTTAGCTAGGTTATAGTTAAAGGTGCCTATAGTACTAAGAATAGGACGTAAGGGGTTACCTATTTTATGTGTTTTTGGTAATCCATAAAGGACACCAGGAGAAGAGCCACTAGGAAATATATAATGGAAAACATCTTTAGTAATGACTTTTGATTTAAGTAATGTTCTAAGGTAACGGATAAGTCTATCCTCCATTTTAGTGATGAAATATTGATGAAATAATCTGAAATTGATGAAATTTCTATAGACCTCAGTCTATAGAAAACCTACTTTCACTGGCTTAGGAACTCAATATGCTTCATTTATCCCTAACCTTTTTAAAATCAATACTATTAAGACCCTACTACACAGATGCTATAGTTTCTCATCTAATTGGTTTTCCTTTGATAATGAGATCAAATTCCTTACTAATTTTTTCCAAAACAATGGCTACCCCCTCAAATTAATTGAAACAATCATCTCAAAGTTCTTAGATAAAAAGTTCAACCCAGAGTCGAACGAACCCGAACCCATATTAGACACACACTATGTTAAACTCCCATTTTATGGCCATCTCAGTTACACCATCGGAAAAAAACTCAATGATCTACTTAAGTCACATCTTCCTAACTCAAAATTCAATTTATTTTTACTAATTCTTTTACCCTAAGAACTCATTTCAAATATAAAGGACTCTATACCTAAAAGCCCTTATTTCTAACATAATTTACGAATTCAAATGTTCTAGCTGTAACGCTAGATACGTCGGCGAGACGACAAGGAATCTAACCCTTAGGCTTTCTGAGCATAAAGGTGTTTCTGCACGTACTGGTCGACCCATTTCTTCACCTTCGCAATCTGCAATCCGCTCACACTCACATGATTTAGATCACCCTTTTTCTATGAATGACTTTAGTATCCTATCCAAGGCACACTACCCTAGTGACACTAAATTATTAGAATCCATACACATCAAGCATCTGTCCCCTGATCTTAATAACCAAGTCATTTCACAACAACTACATATACTCAAATGACTACCACTGTTTCGATTGCCCGACTCTCGGTTCGATCGCCCCACACAAGCTGAAATGTCACCCACAAAACTAGGTTCATTCAGTCCTCTACCAACTCAGACAGCATACACACCAAGGTCCGTTAAGTACAAATTATATTTTATTATTAGTTAGTAATTTTAGAAAATATAGAATATTTATTGTTTCTTAGAATTAACTTTTTAGATGTTCGCTTTTTAGCATTACAATATATTAAATTTTAAACTATTTTTAGCTGATGATGCCAAGTGCCTTGGCGAAACGTTGCGCATAAAACAACCCCAAGTATGACGAGTGTCTCTGTCACCCTGAAACATCATGATGTATATTATATATATATATATATATATATATATATATATATATATATATATATATACATATATAATATATATAAATATACATATATATATATATATAATATATATATATACATATATATATATATATATATATATATATATATATATACATACACTACCCTCCCGAGTTTCACGCTATGCGAGTTTCGCGATCCTCGAGTTTCGCGCCGAGTCCTAAATTCTTACCATCCCGACTTTCGCGCATTATCTCCCCGAGTTTCGCGCTGCTTCGTACACGTATGGGATACATCTTCCTACTGCTGGCGTCACACGCTGCTTTGTACACGTATGGGATACATCTTCCTACTGCTGGCGTCACACGCTGCTTTGTACACGTATGGGATACATCTTCCTACTGCTGGCGTCACACGCTGCTTTGTACACGTATGGGATACATCTTTCCCACTGCTGGCGTCACACGCTTTCTTTTACACTATGGATAATCTTCCTAGCTGGCGTCCACCGTTTGACACTTGGGGTACATTTCCTACCCGGGGNAGGGGGGGCAGGGGGCAGGTAATGGAGGGGCACTCGGGGGGGCACAGGTAAATATGGGGGGACTCGGGGGGCACAGGTAAATAGGAGGGCACTCGGGGGGGCACAGGTAAATATGGAGGGACTCGGGGGGCACAGTAAATAGGGGGGGCACAATTAAATATGGGGGGCACACGGGGGGGCACAGGTAAATATGGAGGCCACTCGGGAGGCACAGGTAAATAGAGGGGGACACTCGAGGGGCACAGGTAAATATTAGGGGGCACTCGGGGGGCACATATGAATATGGGGGGGCACTCGGGGGTCCACAGGTATATATGGGGAGAGCGGCATCATAGTTTTCATATATATATATATATATATATATATATATATATATATAGTTGATTTTTCTTGTAGATTCATCATGAAGTTTCAGGGTGACAGAGACACTCGGTAAACTTGGGGTTGTTTATGCAACGTTTCGCCAAGGCACTTGGCATCATCAGGCTAAAAATAGTTAAAATTTAATATATTATAATGCTAAAAAGCGAACATCTAAAAAATTAATTCTAAGAGACAATAAAATATTCCTATATTTTCTAAAATTACTAACTAATAAATAAAATATAATTTGTACTTAACGGACCTTGGTGTGTATGCTGTCTGAGTTGGTAGAGGACTGAATGAACAATGGTTTTGTGGGTGACATTTCAGCTTGTGTGGGGCGATCGAACCGAGAGTCGGGCAATCGAAACAGTGGTAATCATTTGAGTATATGTAGTTGTTGTGAAATGACTTGGTTATTAAGATCAGGGGACAAGTGCTTGATGTGTATAGCTTCTAATAATTTAGTGTCACTAGGGTAGTGTGCCTTGGATAGGATACTGAAGTCATTCATAGAAAAAGGGTGATCTAAATCATGTGAGTGTGAGCGGATTGCAGATTGCGAAGGTGAAGAAATGGGTCGACCAGTACGTGCAGAAACACCTTTATGCTCAGAAAGCCTAAGGGTTAGATTTCTTGTCGTCTCGCCGACGTATCTAGCGTTACAGCTAGAACATTTGAATTCATAAATTATGTTAGAAATAAGGGCTTTTCATTTCAAATATAAAGACTCTATACCTAAAGCCCTTATTTCTAACATAATTTATGAATTCAAATGTTCTAGCTGTAACGCTAGATACGTCGGCGAGACGACAAGAAATCTAACCCTTAGGCTTTCTGAGCATAAAGGTGTTTCTGCACGTACTGGTCGACCCATTTCTTCACCTTCGCAATCTGCAATCCGCTCACACTCACATGATTTAGATCACCCTTTTTCTATGAATGACTTCCAGTATCCTAATCCAAGGCACACTAACCCTAGTGAGCACTAATTATTAGAAGCTATACACATCAAGCAACTTGTCCCCTGATCTTAATACCAGTCATTTCACAACAACTAAATATACTCAAATGATTACCACTGTTTCGATTGCCCACTCCGTTCGATCGCCCCACACAAGCTGAAATGTCACCCACAAAACCCATGTTCTTCTCCTCTACCACCTCTACAGCATACACACCAGGTCCGTAAGTACAAATTATATTTTATTTTATTAGTTATAATTTTTAGAAAATATAGGAATATTTTATGTCCTCTTAGAATTAATTTTTAGATTTTCGCTTTTTTAGCATTATCATATATTAAATTTTAACCTATTTTTAGCCTGATGATGCAAAGTCCTTGGCAGAAACGTTGTAATAAACAACCCAAGTTACCGAGTGTCTCTGTCACCCTGGAAACTTCAGATATATATATAATATATATATATATATATATATATATAATATATATATATTAATATATATATATATATATAACTATATGGATCATTTTTGGCATCATCATGTTATTATAAAATAAATCCAATTGTGGGCCTGAAATCTAAAATTTTTAGGTTAAAACTATTGGTTGTTTTTTCTCACAATTCTAGTTTATTTGCAAATGAGGGACACCGCCTGAAATGGGGTGAGGGGCACCCAGGGGGGCACTACCTAAATGGGGGGCGCACATGACCTCCCACAAGCCCCCCCTAGTTCCGTCCACTGGTATTGGCTGCAGCTTACACGGCCCGTGAGGGTGGTAACGGATGTTAAGTTTTTTTGGTCTGATCACCAACACTCCTACAATCATTTACACTCACACAATACCCTTACTACTTATAAATCACACATTCTCCGTTGCAAGCACTAACAACAACCAAAACCCTCTCTTCCTCCTTCAACATAACTCCTGCGCCTCAGCCTCTTAACACCACAAGGCAGCCTTCTAAACAGCTCCAAAAGCACCCACCTAACATCTCTCCTCCCTTGCACTCCTTCCCAGTCCCTGTCATGATGCCCAACACTTATCACGCCTCATGCAACAGGGAGTAATGCCCAGGACTTTTTCTCTCAACTAATATATATTTATACTTTCTTCCCCCCTTACTACTTTCTACTATCCCTTCTTGTTATCTTTCA